>PVIY010012259.1:0-61809 GCA_004026745.1 Myrmecophaga tridactyla | reverse complement strand
TAGGGTTTTGTTGCTAGATGAGTTTGTTGTCTATCTGTTCTTTGACCTTCAGTTCAGCTTTTTCTGGGCCTCTAGCTTAAGTTTTGTTTAACAGAGGGTAATTTTTCAGTTCTTGTTTTCTTGTTTCTTGTCGTGTTTGTAAGGTGTCTTTTCCCTCCCCACCCTTAGGAGGGTCTACATAGGTATTACTGACACCAGCTGGATTTTCCCAGACTAAACTGGCCTCCTACCAGGGGGAAGGAGTCACCTGTGTCAGTTTTCCCTGAGGGTGAGACCTGGCAGGTTGAAAGACTTTCCTGTGAAGTCTCTGGGCTCTGTTTTTCTTATCCTGCCCAGTATGTGGCGCTTGTCTGCCTGCGGGTCCCACCAGCAAAAGATGTCGTGTCTCCTTTAACTTTGGAAGGCTCTCCCTGCTGGGGACGTGGTCGAGACCGAGGAGAGGTTGTAGGCTGGTTTTAATGGCTTCAATTTGCCAAGCCCTGGGGTCTGAGTTCCTTTAGAGAGGGATTCCACCTAAGTTGGGCTTCACCCCTCCCCTGGGGAAGGCGCATGTGGGAGACAGCCCTGAAAGCAGTCTGTTTCCGCCTATGCGTGGGGCAGTTGCAGCCAGAGAAGTCCCGCCGCTGAATCTGGAGGCTGCCAAGTCTCCGTAGAAACCACCACGAAAACCCCCGTTTTGTCCCCTTTCCTCTTTTTCGGTTAGCCCAATAAGCGACTTCTGACTTGCCCGGTTTCGCGTGAGCTGGGGGCCTATTTTTGGTAATCAGAATTTGTTTATTAATGCCGCAATTGGCGCTTGGTTGGACTCAGTCCCCGCTACTCTTTCCTTTCTCTCTGCGAAGCCGCCTATGGGGGAGGGGCGCCGGCCGCCAGCCACTGCGGCTTTGGGGAACTCACAGATCCGAAGAGCTGCCGTCGGTCTAGCTGCTCCAGACCTGGGCGCCCTGTGTTTCCTGTCACTATCGTGGTTCCGGGAGCTGTTCTGTACTGTTTCTGGTTATGTAGTTGTTGTTCTGGAGGACGAACTAAAACACGCACATTGCTAAGCCGCCATCTTGGCCCCTCTACCATTATTTGTAAAAGAATTGCTATAGGAAATGTACCGCACTCGTGTGAGGTAGTGCTAATAAAGCGGTATATGGAAATCCAGTAGTTTATGCATGATTGTTCCGAAAAGTTATACATTATCATAGGCATACTTTTATTATTGATAAAGTTTTATGACTATTTAAAATAGTTAATACTAATTTTTCACAAACTCTTCCAAAAAGTAGAAGAGGAAGGAACACACCCCAATTCATTATATGAGACTAGTGAGATCATGATAACAAAACCAAAGTTATCAAAAAAGAAAAAAAAAAGACCAATTTTTTCATAAATGTATACAGAAAATTCTTAACAAAATACAACGCAATCAATCCAGCAACATACAAAAAGGATTATCCAACATCACCAAGTGGACTACATCTGACCACGGTATAATTATGAAGCCAATAACTAAAAGAAAAGCTTAAAATCCATAGGCATTTGGAAGTTTATAGACTAATAAATAACACATGGACCAAAGAATAATAATCACATAATCTGCAAATAATGATAGTTTTGTTTCCATTCTAATCTTTATATCATTTATTTTTTCTTTCTATACTACCTTGTCTGTGCCCTACAGTACATGATGGTATTTGGGTTCCTTATGCTATTGCTATTTTTAAAGGGAATTATTCCAATGTTTTCTCATTTAAAATGTTTGAATTATTTTCCCTTCTACTATCAGTTTGCTAGAATTAGTTATTGATAATACTTTTCTTTAGTGTATTTTCTGAGATAGTGCATTGTTTTTCTCCTACAATCTATTCATGCGGGGAATGATTATAGGCGAATAATCATTTTAACAGAAGAAGATATTTATAAAACATCGCTGACATTTCTGGGATGATCTAAATCTGATCACTGTGTGTTAACTTTTTATATATTGGTAAATGTGGCTTACTAATATTTTGTTAAGCATTTTTTGTATCTAAAAATCTGAGTGAGAATGGCCTTTAACCATCCCCTTTAATACTCTTTTGATAATACGGTTAAGACTGGAAAGTTTTATTCCTTGCCAACTTGAGGAAAAGAAGAAAAAAGTATCCAACTAAAGATGTTAGAGAAAGAACAACAGATTAAACTGTAGAGCCAAATGGATCTGGTGTTTACTTTATATGAAGATTTAAAAATATGTATCAACTCCCTTAATATTTTAGAATTACTGTCTTTCGATTTCTTCATGGATCAATTTAAATATTCCATCTAAGTTATCAAATGTACTGGTATAAAGCTGTTGACACAATATAAAATCCTTATATTTTAGTCTTATCTCTGGTATTACATCCTTTGTTAATTTAACAGTACTGATTATCTGTCTTCTCTCTTTTCTATGAGCAGTCTAATCAGAGGTTTGCTTATTTCACTGATGTTCACCAAGAACCAACTTTTGGCTCAGTTGGTTTTACTTTATGCTTATTTTATGTTTCAATGATTTCTGCTCTTTTCTCAATTATGACCTTTCTTGTATTTTCTTTGTGTTTAATCTGTTGTTCTTTCCCTAACATCTTTAGTTGGGTCCTTTTTTCTTCTTTTCCTCATATTGGCATGGAAAGCTATGATTTCCTCTCCAATTATTATTTCTTCTTGCACCCCACAACATATGGTAAGCAGCACTTTTCATATATTCAATTTCAAATATTTAAAATTTCTTTGATCAGTAATAATGTGAAATCAGGAGAAACTACTATAAATGGTATACCTCCTAACCGAGGCAAAAAGGAAACCAACACACAAAGTCATCTCTTAAATATTTCTGCTAAACTATCAACCCTGAATGTGATTAAGCATCTAGATCATAAACTATCAGTTTATGGGAACCACAAGGAATAGGGGAGTGTGATAAATAAAACTATGTATGTAATCACCAAATACAGAATATTAGAAATTTATAGGACAAACAGCGCAATTTCTCCAACATATAAAAGACAGGGAAAAAAGGAGGGGTAGCAACAACCTCTGATTTCCTGAACTGTTGCAAGTTGTTACAAGGAATTTGATTCCATTCTCAACTATTAGGAGAGAGTCTTCAACTTTGGCTCAACAATTCAACCCAATCCCTTTCACCCTGGCCCCCATGAATGTGTCACAGGTGATCTTGTGATCCAAAGATACTGAATGAATACAACCAAAATAACTGTTAGGACTGAGCTGGAAAACATGAGTCAATGGGACCTACTATTCACCTGGACATATGAGTATACACATGTGACAGTTTAAATTGCTTCAAATTTTGGGCCATAAGGGAAGTAAATCTAAGTAATTATATAACAGAAAAATGGACAAAACTGAGAGCATCTCAGAGGGAAGGAGCTGGAACCATGAACAAATAGTCCTAGAATGCTCTTATACAACCTGTTTTCAGCTATGTTAGTCAACGCATTCCCTTTATTCACAAACCAGTTTGATTTGTGAGATCCCATAATTTGAAGAAATCCTACCCCTGGGATGTGAACAAAGGTAGGCTGCTTCCAGTGACCATGTTCTAAACCACGAGGCAATACCATCTTTCCAAGAACAGCTTAAAAATGAAGAATTAATTGTATTACATTATTGCAACCACTTTTCCTCTTTGATTATGCCTGTTTTCAGATTAATTCAACTGTTCAGCTCAGTAAAGGCATAACTGCTTGCCTACTATGAGGAAGTCAGCACTGTTCAAAGGGCTGCCAGCTCAAAGATAAGCACCACTGGTACCTTCCCGATAGGAGTTCATGGTCTAGAAGAGAACACAGACATCACATCAAAAAAATCATCAAAACTGCATCTAAATCCCATGAATTACACACAGAGGAGACGATGGTGTACCACTCAAGTTTCACAGTTTATGCCATTATTTTCTACCTACTGGATCATCAGCAAATCCCAATAAAAGACATTAGAAAAAAATATGGTACAGATTCCATGTGATTTTTCATCTGGATGAGAGCACTATATAGCCTTTGCTGTCCACAGCGTAGATTGCCAAATTAGGCAAGATAAAGATTATCTTAAACAACATCAGAAAAAAGAAGAGGCAACAACATAAAAATTCATCTTCATACCCAAGTTTCCTCTGTCATCAATAGCCTCCCTGACCCTTTGGACCCAATTCTTGCACCCTGCCCTAAACTCTGCTCTATTTTCAGTTTCTGAGGCTTAGGTTTGACTTCTGAAGTCAGAGGACATGTGGTTCTTAGTACCAATATACTATTATTTATTACCATTCTACCTTCTGAAAAAGAAGGGACTTACTTCTCTTGGGTCTCTATCCCAACATGTTTATTTTTGTCTGTTCAAGAAAATTCTGAACCATCACATCATAATCTATTTTGCAGAGTTTGATCAATTGATCCATCTGCAAGATTTTGTTTATAATTCAATCTTATGTGCACTTTACAATTTCCTACTTTACCTAAGTGTTCTTTCACTGATTTCTTTTTTCAAATACTTTTTGAGAAGACACACAGGATATTCCATTCAATTATAACCCTGTGTAAACACATGCACACAGACTTCTGGAACAAAAGCGTCATAGGAGAACAATTGGTCTTATTACTCTGATATTCACTATGTTGATCAATGATTTGTATATATTTTTTAATTCTGGTGGCATATCACCGAACTGATTTCCCTATCAACAGGGGTTTGACATCACAATTCTAAGTAGTTTACTAAACTGCACAACCATGGACATCTCGTTGAAGCTTTTAGTTTCCAATTGCATCTTGATTATTACTCTTCCCTAATCCCTACTATTTGGGATTGACATGGGTGCTTATGAGGTATTCTTCAAATAATATCTGCGAAGTCTATCGAAAAGATCTGGTATTATACTGAGTCCCTGCTGCTTTCCCAGCATTTGGATATATCCCACATACGTAACAGAATTGAGTTCATTCTATTACTTTTTAAATAAATGCTACTGATGATTTCCGGTCACTTGTTCTTCCCATTTACTCAAAATATGAATTCATTGTCCCAGGCTGTTGAACATTTTAACATTGTTAGTTTTTACTTGCTTCTCCCTGATGCCTATACATCATTAATGGCATGGACATGGGATCCAGAGGGTGAGTTTCATTTTCATAATTTTTGCCTACAGCTACAAAACATTCTTGTCATAAATTTAATCTACGGATATTTCAGAAATTTTCCAATCCACAAAGTGGCTGCCCTTTTCTTTTTAATTTCAGCTAACTAGATGTGTGCACAGTCCATAAATCTGACAAAGTGCACAAAATGTAATATTCATTAGAACCCCATGTAGTGTGCCAAACTTTGTTTTGTAGCCATATGGCTCAAGATCTCTGACTCTTCAAGCCTTTTAACCTTCATGCAAATTCCAATATTCTAGCCAAAGAAATCTGCCAGTCTACTTTCAAATTAAATTAAAAATAAGTAAGGGCAGGTCACAGTGGCTCAGCAGGCAGAGTTCTCGCCTGCCATGCCGGAGACCTGGGTTTGATGCCCGGTGCCTGCCCAGGCAAAATAAATAAATAAATAATAAGTAAAAAGCTTTCAACATTGCTTCTGGCTCCTAGGCCTGCAGAGTAAGCAGCAGTCAGGCTGAAAGGCAGTTGATTGGGTCAGAAATGGTTCAAAGGGCCTTTATAACCACCAAAAGTCTGACAGATCCCAAGAACCTGGAGCCTACAGGAAGCCAGAGAGCACAAAGCCTCCAGGAGCAGGCTCAGTTGGCTGCCAGCCCTTCCTACCAGCCCTTCAGCAGCCCATGGTGGGCTCCTTCTTCCATTGTCAGTAGCTTCTCCCCAATGTGTTACCTCTTCCTTCCAGCCCCTACCCACTCTACCAACACCTCTCAGCAGATGATCTAGATTTTTGCCCCACTACAACTAATAGCAGCTAATATCTTTTAAGAGCTACTACTACTACTTTTAATTTGCATGTATTAATTTGCTTAACAACCCCATGAGGTAGGAACTGGTAGGATTTCCCTTTTATAGTTGGGGAAACTGAGGCACCTTGAGGTTTGACTCTAACTACTCAAATTCATACAGCCACTACATGGAAAGATGGATGTCTGCCACACAATGTGCTCCAAATGTGGCACGCTTGACAAATACATTAAAATAGAAACTTTTGGGCAAGAGTTACCTCCTCTCTCCTCTTTATATCTACATTTATCTAAACTACACCTAAGATCACCCTACCTGTGCCAAGCTAAGGCTGCTCTGCAACCTTTGCTCTAGAATTGGCCACCTCTTCTAACCACTTGTCCCCTCTTTCTAACCTTTCCCAACTCTCCCTTGCCAGCCCCACAATATTGAAACTAAAGCAAACAAAATCTGCCTTCAACCAAACCTAATCCTGAACTTTGAGTTGCACCTTTGTTTCCTTCACAATTTTACTTCCCAAAAATGTAGTTTATTCCTCAGTGCTCAATGCCTACATTTACTGACCTCAAATTTATTCATAAATTTACCAAAAACTATCTGGAAAGGGCCATATGGACCTTTTCCTATGAAACCCTGTGTTTGCTTTCCTGTAAAAACTTCTCAACAGCTCAGAGAACTTGGTGGTTCTTTTACTTATGTTCTATAATGACTGGTGGTTCTTATACTACCTCTCAAGATGCTGTCTGATTAGTCCTTTCCCTTTTTACTCCTCTTCTGTTGCCCTTTTATTGCATTCATCCCTTAACTATATGGATGGTCTCAGTGTCCTCCTATTCTCAGGCTTTTCTCTTATTGATTTAGATACAGAATCACAGTCCTGTCTTTCACTTTCAGGCTGCAAAAGCCAATGTATACATTTCCAGCCCTGACTTTTAATCTGAGCTCCAGCCCAAACGTCAACTGCCTCTGAAAAAAATCCATCTGGATATTTTGCAGGCAACTCAATTCCAAAGCTAAAATAAAAGTCGCTCCTTCTCCACCCACTCTTCTCCTGAATCCTTAATTTCTTTATGGGGTCACCATCACCCTACACCTGTAATCTCAGAGTCTTCTACTTCCGTTTCCCCCTCTCTCCCTCTTTTCTAGACAGGCCTTATTTGCAAAGTGTCTTGAATAATCCACCTTCTCACCAAGAAACCCATTAAGTGAAGGAAACGTGCTTCCAGGAAGAGACTCTTCTGAACTCTGTGAATGCCTTTTCCACAGTAAAACCCAATGGCAGAGGCTCTTACTATGGGCCAAACCTGGAACTGACCACTTCATATGCCATGTCTCACTAAATTCTCCCAATTACTATTAATTATATCTTATAAAACAGAAAACCCAAGATCAGAGACATTAAGTAGGTTGCTCAAAATCATTCAGAACTTGAACTCCAAACTGAGGCTTATCTAGCACCAAAGCTTGTTCTCTTAGTCACTGAATAATACTGCCTTCCACAATGCTAGCTAAAGCTTGCAGCCACTCTATCTAAACTACTGAAAATGTCCTACAACTGGTTTCCCTGTGGCTAGTCCCTGCTCCACCTTACTCCCAAATCCATCCTTCAAAGTGTCCCAAGATTGCAAAGAAAAAGAAAAGTAAGAAAGCACAGTTAATTACATCCTTCCAAAAAATCTAATAGCTTCCCCTGCCTTACAGAAAAAAAAAAAACTCCAAACCCTTTGACCTGCTGGTCCCTTTCTTAGAAAATGCCCACCCTCCAACCTTTACCCTGACTCTATTTGATTCTATTCACCCTTTGAAACTCCATTAAGAGTGTCACTGCATCTCCAGGGTCAAACCTCAAGTGAAATTCACCTGCCCACTCTCTGAACTCCATGATGTTTGGCTTTCTCCGTGCCCCCTTGTACTGATTCTTATGTCCAACCTTACTGCAATTACATATCCATCACTCTCACTTGTTTTCTGTCCCTACCCCTAATTTATAAAGAACACAGGACAGAGTCTCCATGTTTTAAAAGTGAAAGGATGAATAAATGAAGTGATCTCAGTTGAAGGAATTAAAAGGATCAGGGCCAGGTTCTTAAGCTGACACTGAACACTTCCAAGAAAGATTGTCACCTGTTCTAAATGGACGAGCAGAATGGAGAGAGGGGGAGAGAGAAAGTGTGAAATCAGATAGTCCAGTCTAACACTGTCTCAAATCTTCAGGGTGGCTCTCCTTGCTTTGACATTCAGAAAGGCAGGTAACAGAAAGGGCAATGCACTAAAATGCAGAAGAATTAGGGACCTCTTCCTCAGCCTATCACTGACTATCTTCAAACATTTCATCTGTGATCTTCACATTCATCTGTAAAACCAAGCTTTGGAGCTTAGGACATGTTCCTAAAAGGCCCAGGGGAAAAGAGCAGGGGTGGGCAATAATTCTGTGGCCCAAGGTCATTTCTCCATGTGTTTCAGTATCATTTTTCCCAGGTGTCATATGTCCCCATCTTCTCAGCAGAGAAAGGTAAACGATTCCTGGGTCAGGGAGAAAATAGGAAGTAGATCTACCATAGATCAGTGCAACCTGCTTGTCTCAATGCTGATTCTTCTGCTGAGTTCTCATTCAGGCTTGGTACTCCCTATTCTGCTATCTCACCTCAGGACTATGATGTCTTAGCAAACCAGGATCCAGAAAGAAACTTTTTCTCATGTGTGCTGGGAGGAGACATTATGCTACTTTTTAGCCTGAGTCCTGTGAATGGAAACTGTCTCCGAAACTATCATTCCAACAGATCCACCCACTCCCTTGCTCCATATACTAAGACATTACTTGGCCAAAAATAATTGGAATGAAAGCCAGCTGGTTGACAATGACAATTTAGTTAAAAATGGCAGTTTGGTTGGAAATGATAATTCCTATTCATTTGGCTAACGTATACTGTAATTTGAGTGACCATTGAGTTTTGGGGGGTGGATGTGTTTTGCAACTCTTTATGCACATTTGGCTATTTTTCAGAATGTCTACTTACTGTTTTTCTTTTTCTTAAATTTCAAATTCATTTTCAGCGAACATATCTCACTGTATAGTGTGTAATAATTAAAATTGGAAGTAACTCTTATGACAGCACATCGCTGCCATACTGGGTTGGGGGCGTGGTGTGGGGGTGGGGGTGACCCGGTCTGACCCTAAATCTCTGGTTTGCCTATGCCCAGCCTTGAAGCCTTGCAGGGAGGCCCTTCCTCTGGGCCCTGCTTCAGGACAGCTATTTCTGATAGCCTTCCATCTCCTTTAAAGCTGACGCCCCTTCTTTTTTCGTGTCCATCTCTCTCTCATCCTGCAAAGCTCTTCTTTCTTCTGTCAGTTCCTCAATCTCTCTAGTTAACCTTCTGCCTTTTTAAACTTGAATACTTTGCGCTCTTCCAAACGGCCACCAGAGGGAGACCCATCGGTGGTGGAGCCTCTGCTGCTCTGAGCGCCCTAAAACGACCCGGCTCTCTAAGGACTTATTTTACCGATTCCCTTCTTAAGTCCCTCCCCGTCGCTGCCAAATAATCTGCTCCCTAGCCCCCACCGAGGAACCTTTATTTTCAATTTCCCAGAGCAATCCCCTCGGCCTCACCCCAAATCCCTGCACGTTGGTCCCCCATTTTCTATTTAGCACCGATCTCGGCGTCCCCGTCTCTGACACCCTGTGCCACAGTTCGTAAAGCAAATGCCCTCGAGGGCTGTCGTAAACCCACCTCAGGGCGCACTTCTCTGCACCGCGTACCCGAGGCCCCCCAAGACCCCTTTCGAACTCCCTCGGTTCTCCCCTGCCCCAAGTCTGCAGGGCGCGGGCTCCCCCGCTTTGCGCCGCCACCGCGCGTGGCACAACACGACGCCCTTCTCTCCTGCCCCTTCCCTCCCAAGACCCTGGCGGGCGCCTTTCGGGGTTCCAAGCCTTGGCTCTCCTCTCCATCTGGCCTCCGCCCCCGACTCTCTCACTGTAATGGGATCTCTGAAGCGCTTTGACGCTGCCCCCCAACTCGCTCCTCTCCTCCGTAGCTCCAGGAACCCCGTTGCCCCTGCACTTCGCTCTCGGCTGTCTTGCTACTCTAAAACGGTCACGATGCTATAACCGCCCTCTGCGGAGCCTGCGCCCTCGTCGTGGGAGTCTGAGGGTCCCCAGATTCCCCCACCCCTCACTAAAAGGACGAGGCGGTGGTTCGCAGCCCGCGCATCCGCCACGCCGGGTGGGGGTGGGGGGCGCTCTGTGTACCCCCCGCCTTGCTTTCTCACTTGGGCGACCCACGCTACCCCGGGGACCCCCACGCCTCCTCGTCCAGATGCTTCTCTGTGGTTCTTCCAGAGCCTTCGCGCTCCAAGCAGGGCTCGGAGTCTTCACTGGGCCCTCCCCGGTGTCCTCCACGCCCTCGTCGTCTGTCCCCCCAACCTCGCTCGCTGGCTGCCCTGACCCCATCCTGAAGGCGCGGTTCTGAGCTCGGTTTCCGACACC
Organism: Myrmecophaga tridactyla; assembly: GCA_004026745.1. Classification (NCBI taxonomy): domain Eukaryota; kingdom Metazoa; phylum Chordata; class Mammalia; order Pilosa; family Myrmecophagidae; genus Myrmecophaga; species Myrmecophaga tridactyla. The sequence continues at coordinate 51,401 of PVIY010012259.1, read as the reverse complement.
AACACCCGTAAGAGGTCTTGCTTGTGCCTCCTCCTACCCACGTCCACATCCCAGGCTCAGTTTTTTCCCCTCTAGAGCGGCTTGATGGTGAATCCTCCCGTCAGGATCCTTATAAAGTGGGGTAATTTACATAAATGGATTACGACAGCCCCTGACACAGGGTAAGTGCTTGTTCGCATGTGTTAGTTTTTAGTAGAACGGGTTATTGCCCTATAAACCAGGACACACTTCTTCTGTCCTCCACTCCAGTACCAAAGGGTGCCCCTCTCTTCCTGCTTCAAATCTCTCCAAAGACACTAGCTCTTTTGCTGTCTCCCTTGGTTTACAAAGTTCCCAGTGCCCACCTGCAAGAAATTTTCATGCTTAGACCCCACCCTGGGAAAAGCTTTGTGCTTTGATGGAAAATTGGATGCTTACCCTTCTGGAGTCATCTATTCAGAGTCTAATTTTGATGCTGAGAAGGCACTTCCCTTCATTGTCTTTGAGCAGTTTTACAACTCTAAGTTATGGTTGACAGTCCTGCATCTAGAGACATGCCAGTAAATGCTGTTGGTCAATCCTTTCCCCTCATCCTTTTGTAAAAACACAAATTTTGCACTCGTTTTCAAATTTGTCTCAGTATTCCTGATCCTATATTGTGTGTTTATTTTTTTACTTATTTAAAACAGTTGTAACATGTTTCTATCTTCCTTAAAACAGAACTAAATAAAATACAATTTTATGTCTGTAAGAGTCATAATTTTATCTTACAAAAGATCCTTTCACAAAACCTGTGAGCCAAAATACTATTGTTTTAAGTAAACTGGGGCTGTGACTCATTCTGAGGGGAGTTATATATTTGGTTGGCTCTGGGGAGAACCTCTCCAGGTGCTACTGAACAAGTCCAAGCATTCCCCTCAGCATAGCTGCCTCTAAAGTTCACCCCAGTCAGGTCCTGCTGCCCTGCTCCCTTGGCCATTGCAGGGAAGAGAGCATCTGCTGTGCAGGTGCTCTGTGCTCCACTCAACTCCAAAGAAGCTTCCCCCACATCTCACTCCCAAGCCAGCTGCCTTACACCCTGGCTCCTAGAGGAAACCTGCTCCCCACCTCCATCTCCAAAAGCCTTCTGGTCCTAGCTCTCAGCAGAGGGTGCCGGAGACCACTGCTGGGAGCTACCACTGGCCGATTCCAGGGTTTTTACCTTGTAGACAATGTCCTCCCTGCAGATCTCTTTCTCCACTGCTTTGGCCCTCACCCTGCTTCAGCTGGCTGTCTTCTTTAATCAAGCCCAGCATCCCTTTCCTCCTCATGTGGAAAGCTGGTCTGGCACACGCCCCACAGCCTCAGGTCAGATGGCCAAACCAGACCGCCCCTCATCCCTCAGCCTACACTTGTTCTGTTGGATACTATCTGACCTGCCCCAGCCAGGCTTGGTCCTAGATTCCAACCCTTTCTCTTTACTTTGTGCTGTGAAGTCACCAGACCTTGCTCAGTCAAGTCTTCATATTATCAGCTCAAGGATTCAGGTTTGTGAATTACAATGGGAATCTTGCCTCTAGAATTGGAGAGAAAGAACTATCTCAGACCAGGCAAAATCCCAATGATTAGAATAATTGCACAAGATCAGAATTGATTAAGACTCAAGCTGACACATCCCTGATAAACTGTCCCATCTTAACCCCTACATGGATAACATCAGTGAAGCAGGTGACACAAAACACACAAACACTAAAATCAGAAAGGAAATTCCTAGATCCACACAGACTCTTTAGCATGGTCTTATGGTACCCTCTTGTGTTTACTTCTAAAAAATGCAAGCTTTTTGTCTGAACTTGGCTGTTTTGTCTGGGTCACTTGCATTCTCATTTTTTAAAAAAATGTCTTGAGGGTGGCTGCTGTGGCTCAGCAGGCAGAGCTCCGACCTGCCGTGCTGGAGGTCTGGAGTTCAATCCCTGGTGCCTCCTGCTCATATGCAAATTAAAAAAAAAAAAAATGTCTTGAGCTGTCTGATTCGATCCTTAGCAAAACAGCAAAGAAGGCAAAAGTTTGTGAAAACATGTCTCAATCCCAGTTCAGTCTCAAATCTACCTGTTATCTGATTTCATTTTCAAGATATGTCTCTGCAGCAGGAAGCTACGCAGGTATCAACTGCATTAGAGCCAAGTGGAAGTGGAAAAGGGTCCAGGCAGGCAGCACCCTTGCCAGAAGTCACAAAGCTAATTTGTGGCAGAGTAACTAGCTGTAGCACCCAGGGTTCATGTCTGCACCAGGCCTCAGATTCTTCACTGGTTATTTCACAGGACTTTTCAGGGTGAGAACAAACATCTGCATTGCCCTTCACTGCCAGGGCATCATCACCAAAACAGGCAAGGGTCAGTTATCTCAGGAGTGACCCTCTCACAGTTGTCTGTGGGTTGAAGTAGAAAGCTGGTCTCAGAAGCAAGGCTGAGCTAAAACAGCATGCTCACCAGATGAATTTCTGCTTCTTTGCCCATCTGCCCTTCCCACCGTTGTTGGGTAGTGGGGTCACAGTGTCTTCCATGGGCCAGAGACTGGGGATAGTCAGTATTTATGTTTCTGGGCAGGCAAAGCAAGGATCCCCCAGTGGAAAGTTGAGTAACATACCTCACTGCAACCTCAACCCCAGGCATTCTCCCCATGCTTCCTATATTGCAACTATTTTCTGCTTCTTAACCAGAACCACACTTCTATGTTCATACTTCTGAATCATTTCTAATACTCTTTAGTCTTCCTGCAAGTTTTCCCTGTGCCATCCATCAGAACTCTACTCATCTTACAAGGTTGAGTTCAAATGTCAACTCTCCTTTCTGGCTTTCCCTGATCTCTCCATTTGTATCCCTTCTCTGTGGATTCCTAACAGTTTGGACACCAACTTACAAAATGTGCATTGTTCTTAAGCCAATTATCTCCTGTATAGGCTGGGAACATCTTCAAGGCTGAGACCACTCACTCATTGGATTTTGGTGTTAATTAGAATGCATAGAGAGCCAAGGCCAAAAATGCACTTTGAACCAGAGAAACCTGGGTTCAGGTCTTGGCCCAGTCATCAGAAGACAGTCATTTAACCTCTCATGCCCAGAGTCTCATGTCTGCAAAATGCAGATATACTGCCTTCAGAAAGGTGGTTGTGAAAATTAAGTGAGATAATATGCGGCTTTCATACCATCCAGTTCATCTCTTTGATTTACCAATAGGAAGAAGATCTAGAAAGGGGAAGTGACTTTCCCAAAGTCACATATCATTTCTAGGACCTGCACCCAGATCACCTGATTCCCAAGCCAGCGCTTTTCCCACTAACTAAAGCTCTTTCCATTACATTTACTATTCTGATGCCATCAGCAGATAGAATGTTGACAACACAGTCTCCCTATGATTACACCACATAACATATCTCTGACTACAGTCAGTTTCTGCTTTCAAAATAAAATTGAAAAAAAAAATTGAGTTCTCCAAAAGCAGAGATTGGCTATTCTACTTTCCCTGTCCTCTCCACAGCATGGTCTAACACAAGTCGAAGCACATAGTATGACTTAAAAACATACTTGCAAAACCTGAATCATCCTTAACTTCCTCAGACTCTGCACCCAAGTACCCATCTGTGGTAGATTGAATCACATGCCTCAACAATAGACATGTACTTAACCTTAATTTGAATTCCTGTGGGTGTGAACCCTTGGGTAAATAGGACCTTATGATGATATTATTAGTCAAGGTATGGTCAATAGAATCAGGGTGGGTTTTAATCAATGCGACTGGGAGCCTTCTAAAGAGAGGGAATTGGATACAGTCAGTCAGTAGAATCCCCAAAACAGAAGAAGCTAGAAGACTTAGAAGCCAGAAGTTGAAGAAAGCCACAGAAATAGGCTATATTATGGATGTAGAAATGCAAGCCAAGGAACCCCAAGAATTGCAGAAGCCTGTAGCAGAGTGCTTCAGATTTGGAACTGAAAGCATGTCCTATCAAAACCTTGAGGTTGGACTTCTAGCCTCTAAAACTGTGAGACAGTAAAGAGCATGCGGAGTAGTTGCAGGTAGGCCTGCTACTGGATCCTGTGCACAGGCACAGTGCCCTGGATTCAGAAACATGGTCAGGTTTCCATTGCTGGCCTTAGAGAAAACAACAGATGTGTGAGTGCTTTTGCTGGGCAACAGACCAGGACGCAGAGTCTATAGTCAGACTCCCCATTTTGTATGCAGTGTGAGGTGCATTTCTGGATTCAAGAAAGCCTCCCAGGAGAGAAAACCTGCCTATTGCATTCTTTGCACCAAGTGTTCAGAGAATGAGATTTCCAATGAGACAGGATTAGGAAGAGCTAGCAAAGAAAGAGATGTTTGGAAAAAAAAAAAGAAGAATATCGTGGATGAATGAAGTCTGCATGAAGACAGATGGTCCAGGACTGATGTGAAGGCAAATGATCAGGAGTCAATTTTATTTTAACTTGTTGCTGCTCTGTAATTTTCAACAAAAACCATTCAAAATGTGTTTGAAGATTATGGCCCCAGCTCCAGGTAAATACCCATGCTCCAAACAACAGAAATTCAACCACAACAACCAAAAGGATAATTATGAATTTTTCAGAGTTCTATAGGAAGTTATAGACTGGAGAAGGACCCTACCAATGCCAAATTGAAGAAAGAGAGAGAAAAATATCAGGTAGGAAACTTCCATCCAGGCCAGCCAGCCCTCTCCACTCCCCCTCACTCAGTCTCACACAGCACAGGAAGGGCACAGAAACAGCAGCTGGGATGCCTCCCATCAGTTACACAGAATATAAATTATCTCATAGCAGTGAGACAGAATCCCACCATTTAATGACCTGGGGGAAGGGATGGGAATTTCAAAGTCCAGGTCAGTGAGGAGCAAAGAGTCTGAGAAAATATGGACTGAATCTGTGTTTCCAGTACTGGGTCCAAAAGCCCTCCCCCTATCCATGATGGAAACAGCAGTGGGGAAGCTGATTCCTGCTTGTGGATTGCCTGAAAACTGGGTAAGCTGGAAGAGTCCTCTACTACAAATAAAATGGAGGAAAGAGCCCCACATTTAGTCAGATTTTGGCTGGGAAAGGGAGGGCATAAGGATCCCACTGTTCTAGCCCTGCCCAGCCAGATTTAGCCTGGGCTATGAGGCAAACAGCTTCTGAAAATAATTAAGTTATGGAACAGTGGTATCTGTTGGGCATACAGGAAAGTGCAAAGAAATTGAAAGGCTTTTTCAGAGACAATTCAGAAAAATATCTCAGACCCATTGGAGCTTGTCTAGGCCCCCTGCAAGGGAACCTGCCCTTGTTTAGTCTGAAAAATATGGATAACCTTAAGCAGTACTTTGGAACAAACCCAGGTTATGCAGGCCGGCAGAAAGCAGAGCACCACTCGGAGCCAGCAGAATTGTTCTATCCACAGAGACCATGCTGTGGTGCCTGGTACCTACTCCCATCCCAGAGGCCAGCTGCTGTGTGCATCTAGCTTGGGCAGAGAGGTCAGAGGCAGAGTCAGTCTGACAACTGGCTAGTAAGAGAGATGAACAGATAGAAACAAAGCCAATCAGCATGAAAACCAAAGGCGCAAGAGGAAAAAAGACATACAAGATAAACTAAGCAAGAAGATCAGTTGCCTAGATACCAGCGGAAAATCACAGCATGGTGATATAGCCTAACCAAAAAAACAAACACCTCAGCTGAGATACAGGAGTTGTAACAACTAATTAAAGATATCCAAGCAAATCTTCTAAATCAAATGAAAAATCAAATCAATGAGGTGAAGAAAAGTATGGCAAAAGAGATGAAGGATATAAAGAAGACACTGGGAGACCATACAGAAGAAATTGAAAGCTTGAAAAAACAAAGGATGGACCTTATGGGAATGAAAGGCATATGGGAAAGATGAGACATAAATCAACAGATTAGAAGAGACAGAAGAAAGGATTAATGAACTAGAGGATAGGAAATCTGAAATCCTACAAACAAAAGAAAAAATAGGGGGAAAATGGAAAAATTTGAACAGGATCTCAGGGAACTGATTGAAAACATAAAGCACATGAATATGGATGTTACGGGTGTCCCAGAAGGAGAAAAGGTGGGAAAGGGGCAAACAGAATAATGGATGATATAATCACCGAAAATTTCCCAACTCTCATGTAAGACATAAAATTACAGATCCAAGAAGCACAGCACACCAAAAGCAGAATAGACCAACTAGACCTACTCCAAGATATTTACTCATCAGATTTTCAAATATTAAAGACAGTGAGAATTCTAAAAGCAGCAAGAGAAAAACAATCCATCACATACATAGGACACTTGATAAGACTAAGTGAGGTCCCTCAGCAAAAACACTTGGAATAAAGAAGGCAGTGGTATGATATATTTAAGGTACTGAAAGAGAAAAACTGCCAACCAAGAATTCTATATCCTACAAAACTGTCCTTCAAAAATGAAGGGGAGTTTAAAATATTTACAGATAGACACTGAGAGGGTTTGTGGACAAGAGACCTACTCTACAAAAAATATGAAAGGAAATAGTACAGGCAGATAGGAAAAGACAAGAGAAGGCAGTTTGGAGAAGAGTGTAGAAATGGAGATTACCAGTAAGGGTAACTAACTAGACTTAACACACATGTACAGAGTATTGCACCCTAAAACAGCAGGATACATATTCTACTTGAGTGCTCATGGGTCATTCTACAGCATAGACCATATATTAAGGCACAAAGCAGGTCTCAAAAAATTTGAAAGATCAAAATTATACAAAGCACTTTCTCAGATCACAATGGAATGACATTGGAAATCAGTAACAGGTGGAAGGCTGGAAAAAACACAAATATGGAAGCAAAATGGGGGCTAAATAAAACACACAAACAATCAGAGGGTTAAGGAAGAAATTGTAGGAAAAATCAATAAATATCTAGAGGAAATGGAAGCACAACATATCAAAGCTTATAGGATATAGCAAGGCCCTTGCTGAGAGGGAAATTTATTACCCTAAATGCTGATATTACAAGAGAAGAAAATGTAAAAATCAAGGAATTAACTGCTCACTTAGAGAAACTAGAGAAAGAACAGAAAACTAGTAGAAATAATAATGATTAGAGCAGAAATGAATGAAATTGAGAACATGAAAACAAAAGAGAGAATAAATAAAAGCAGAAATTGTTTCTTTGAGAAAGCCAATAAGATAGATGGACTCTTAGCTAGGATGACAAAGGAAAAAAGAGAGAGATTGCAAATAAATAAATCAGAAATGGTAGGAGAGACATAACTACTGAACCTGTAAAAATGAAGGAGATAATGAGAAGATACTGTAAACAATATATGCTAACAAACTAGACAATTTAGATAAAATGGAAAACTTCCTAGAGCAACATGATCAGCACTGACACATGATGAAATAGAAAGCATCAACAAACCAATCACAAGTAAAGAGACTGAATCAGTCATCAGAAATCTTTCAAAAAAGAGAAGTCCAGGACCAGATTGCTTCACTTGCAAATTTTACCAAACAGTCAAGAAAGAATTAGTGCCAATCCTGCTCAAACTCTTTAAAAAAAGTTGAAGAGGAGGGTAGGATACCTAACTTATTCAAAGAAGGCAAAATCACCCTAATAACAAAGCCAAAGAAAGATAATACAAGAAAAGAAAATTACAGACAAATTCCTTTAATGAATATAGATGCAAAAACTTCTCAACAAAATACTTGCAAAATCATATCCATCAGCGTGTTAAAAGAATTATACATCACGACCAAGTGGATTTTATCCCAGGTATGCAAACATGGTTCAACACAAGAAAATCAATTAATGTAATATGCCACATCAATAAATTAAAGCAGGGAAATCATATGATCATCTTGATTGATGCCGAAAACACATTTGACAAAATTTAGAATCCTTTCTTGAGGAAAACAATTCAAAGGACAGGAATAGAAGAAAATTTACTCGATATGATAAAGGGAATGTCTGAAAAACCCACAGCTAACATCATACTCAGAGGGGAAAGACTGAAAGCTTTCCCTGGAAGATTGAAACAACACAAGGGTGCTCACTGTCACTATTGTTATTCAACATTGTGCTGGAAGTTCTAACTAGAGTAATAAGGCAAGAAAAAGAAATGACAGACATTCAAATTGTAAAGAAAGATCTAAAACTTTCACTGTTTGCAGATGACATGATGCTTTGTGGAGAAAATCCAAAAAATAAAAAATCTACAGTGAAGCTATTAGAATTAATAAAAAATTACAGCAAAGTGGCAGGATAAAAGATCAAGACTCAAAAAATCAGTTCTGTTTCTATACAAACAACAATTAAGAATCTGAAGGGGAAATCAAGAAAAGATTTCCATTTACAATAGCAACCAAAAGAATAAAATATTTAGGAGTAAATTTAACCAAGGACATAAAATACCTACACACAGAAAACTACAAAACAGTGCTGAAAGATATCAAGGAAGACCTAAATAAATGGAACAACATTCCACATTCATGGTTGCAAGATTAAATGTAGTTAAGATGCCATTTCTACCCATATTGACTTATAGAGTCAATACAATACCAATTACAATCCCAACAACTTACTCTGAAGAAATAGAAAAATCAATATCCAAATTTATTTGGAAATGCAGGGTGCCAAGAATTGCCAAAAATATCCTGAGAAAGAAAAATGAAGTGGGAGGTCTGGCACTACCTGACTTTAAAGCACATCACAAAGCTACAAGGTCAAAACAGCATAATACTGGCATGAAGATAGATGTACTGACCAGTGGAATTAAATAGAGTTCTCTGAGTTGGACCCTTTCATATATAGTCAATTGATCTTTGATAAGGCGGTCAAGTAAACTCAATTGGGACAGAGCAGCTTCTTTAAAAAAATAGTGCTTGTAGAACTGGATATCCATAGGCAAAATAATGAAACAGGATCCATATCTCACACTTTATATGAAAATTAACTCAAAATAGACCAAAGACCTAAACATTAGAGGTAAGAACATAAAATATTTAGAAGGAAATATAGGGAAATATCTTAAGGAACTTGTGATAAGAGGTGATTTACTAGACCTTATGCCCAAAACATGAGCAATGAAAGAGGAAATAAATAAATGGGATCTTCCCCAAATTGAGTATTTATGTGCATCAAAGGACTTTTTCAGGAAAGTAAAAAGGCAGCCTACACAATGGGGGACAATGTTTGGAAATCACATATCAGTTAAGGGTTTAAAATCCAGAATATCTGAAGAGATCCATAACTCAACAACAAAAACATATGACCCAACTAAAAATGAGTAAAAGATATGGACAGACACTGTTCCAAAGATGAAACACAAATGGCTCAAAAGCACATGAAAAAATTCTCAAATTCACAGTGACTAAGAAAATGCAAATTAAAACCATAATGAAATATCATTTCACACCTACTAGAATGGCCATTATAAAAAAAAAGCTAGAAAACTACAAGTGCTATAGTGGATATGGAGAAATAGGTTCATTCATTCATTGCTGGGGGAATGTAGAATGGTGCAACTGCTCTGGAAGATGGTTTGGCAGTTCCTTAGGGAACTAAATATAAAATTGTTGTATGATTCAACAATCCCATTGCTAGGTATATATTGGGAGGAACAGAAATCAGGGACACAAATGGACATTTATACACCGATATTTATAGTGACAGTATTCAGGATTGCTAAGAGTTAGAAATAGGCCAAACATCCAGCAATGGATCAGTGGATAAGGAAAAAAAACTGATATATAGATATACACAGATGTAAGACAGAATAAAGTCACGAAGCATGCAACAGTATGGATGAACCTTAAGAACATAATGTTGAGCGAAATAAGCCAAAAAAAAAGAACAAATACTATATGGTCTCATTAACATGAACCAAGTATAATGAGCAAATTCTCAGAGTTGAAAGTTGAGAACACAAGTTATCAGGGGAAAGAAGAAGATAGAGTTTGGGCACTCGATGCTGAAGGAGCACAGAACATTCAAAAATTGACTATTAAGATCCAGAAATGGATACCAGAATACTATGTGATGGTTGTGCAACAGTATAAGTAAAATGAACAATAGTTGAAAGAGGAAGTCTAGGGTCATGCATGGCACCAGAAGAAAAGATAGAGGATGACAACAGGGACTGTATAACATAGCAAAACCTAGAGGGGACAATGATTGTGATTACATTTATAAATCTAAGAAACTTTTTTCACTTGAGGGAGAACATTTGAAAGTCATCACTGCAAGTTGTTATAAATGGGATGGCATATGGAAATATGCAGTTAATGCACACTAGGGTCTATGGCTAACAGTAACATTGGGTTGTTCTTTCTAACAAAGGTAATATATCAAAACTAAATATCAACAATGAGGAGGATATAATGAAGGGGTATGGGATTCTTGTTGTTTCTCTTCTTTTTCTCATTTTCTTTTCTCCTTTTCTTCTCTCTTTGTGTAAGAAATGGAAATGTTCTCCCATAGATTGTGGTGGTAAATGCATAATTATGCATTATAGAATAGGGATAACTATGTGATTATACTGTAGGAAAGCATAATGGTGCAGACCCTATGGATGGTGGTATAGTGTTTTGATAGGAGGCTAAGTACATGGTTGCCACATGATCCTGCAGCCCCATTATTAGACAAAGACTTGGAAGAACTGAAAGCAGGGACATGAATAGGCATTTGCATACTCATGTTTATGGCAGCATTATTTATGATTTGCAATGGTTGGAGGTGGCCTAACAGTACCTTAACTGATGAATGGAAGGGCAAAACATGGTGTATATGTGTGATGGAGTAATGAGTGGCTTCCAGAAGGAATGAAGTTGTGTGGTATTCAACTAGGAGAATAAACCTTGAGAACATTATGTTGAGTGAAATAAGTCAGAAAAAAATGAAAAATAATGTATGATCTCACTAATATTCGCTAACTATAATGAGCAAACTCTGAGAGTTGAATATGGGTGCATAGGTTATCAGGGGATAGAAAGTGGGCAGATATTGGGCGATCAATGATTAAGGAGTACAGAATGTTCAAATAAGGCTCATTGCAAAGATTGCTAGATTGTAAATTCTTACAACAGTCACATCTGTTCCTGAGTTTTAACTGTTATTTCTAAATTCTGAGATGCTATGCTCTTTGTGTATAGCCTAGTATTTCTTGGGAATGACTGAATATCTGTATGACACCTGAGACTCAGAGTTACGGTTCGGCAGCTCTGAAAGTCAACATTATTCCATACAGCAACTGTTAAGGTGAAAAAGAGCTCAGTCTCTAATTATAGATATAAATGAAATAGACCTTGTTAGTACTAAGGTAAATCAGAATACAGGGTAATGGATGACTTTGTCTGTGTTTTAAAACTTCAACCTCTGTGTGAGAACAAAAGAAGAGATGTTTATTTTATCAAAATTTATATTTTCTGTAGCACACTATCTAATTTAACCTGTCTGGTCAGTTTATTTACGCAACCCAATTACATGGAACCTAGAATAGAGAATGAGGTATCATTCTGTACAGGGCAATGTAATACCCAGATACATTCCAGAGTCTCATGCAACAATGGGGATGCAAGAATCCAAAATCCACTGGACAGGCTGTGAGGCTGGCAATTCCAATGAAATCCTTGATTAATTCCTCAGAAGTGTTTTTGTTGGCTGAAGAAATGAAAATTTTCTCTTCTCCCTTAAAAGTGTTCAATAGACTGGATTAAATCCAAATGATTTGATTCTCTCATTGTGGAAGACACACCATTAGTTGTTCGTAGATGTAATCAGACACAGATGCAATCAATTGACTGATTATTTAATAAACCAGCCTCCTGGTTTAACAACTAGCCAAGAAATACCCTTACAGTAATAGTTAGACCAGTGCTTGCCTGACCAGACAACTAGGCACCATCATCTGGCCAAGTTGACAACTGAACCTAAACATCGCAGTCCACGCCTTGTCAACTTGGCAGTCGCGCACATCACATTAAACCATATTTAATCTCTAAATAGAATACAATAACAGACATATATTTCACTTAATGATACTCAAGTGCCCTGCATACAACCAGAAACACACTAAATATCTTCAGAATAGGGTGCAAGTCCTTAGGTAACATTCACTCTTAAACTTGATAACCTATAATTTAAATGAACAATACAACCTATGTCATATGATAAGATAAAACAAAATATTTGCTTTATTTACAAATACAAACATACTTATAAAAAAGGAAGGAGGGAATATTCATAACATCAGAGTCCTTATTTCTGTAACTGGTCACGTGGTCACAGGACATATTTATCACTACCTTCTGCCACTATCCATTCCATGTTTCCTTTTTACACTCAGCAAGCACTTCAACTGGCCATGATTGTTTGCCTGGTGGGGTGACTTAAACCTTCATTTCTGAAGTTTCCGGTCCTTGGTAGTCCTGTCTAGATTAGGTTGATGCAGTTTCCCATTGGTTTCATCACAGGGCATGGAAATTCTAAGAGATGCCCTAGAGGATCTCCTGTATTCCAGGAAAACTCTTCTTTCCCTCCATTGTGAAGTTGCTGTCCTATTTCTCCTTGATAGTCAGGATCAATCACCCCAGATAGTACAGTAATCCTTTCTTTACTTGTTGATTCAGAGGAATGAGAAGCCCAAAGTGGCAAGGTGGCAGTCTATACTTCCAGCTCAATAGAATCATTGTTGTGTCCTCTGGTAGGAGCACTCTCTTTGGAACTATGACCTGTACACCAGCATAGGTTAAGGTTGCAGGGATAGGGAGCAAACAATTTTCTAGTAGATCCCTAGGGGTAATGGTAAGTGGTGCCATTTTCATTTCCACCCCTTGATTCCTGGACCCATGAATACTGGCTGTGGGAGAGACAACACCATAGAGTGGATGCTGATTCATAGCATACACAGCCTCCTGGAGAACATTGCCCCAGCCCTGAAAGGTACTGCCACCTACTTGGCACTGTAATTGGGTCTTCAAAAGGCCATTCCACTGTTCTATCAACCCAGCTGCCTCTGGATGATAGGGAACATGGTAAGACCAGAGAATTTCATGAACATCTGCCCATTCTCACATTTCATGCGCTGTGAAGTGGGTTTCTTAAATCAGAAGCAATGCTGTGTGGAAAACCATGGTGGTGGATAAGGCATTCTATAAGTCCATGGATCATAGTTTTGGTAGAAGCATTGCATTCAGAGAAGGTAAACCCATATCTTGAGTATGTTTCTGCTCTAGGTAGGAAAAAAATCGCTGCCTCTTCCATAATGGAAATGGTCCAATGTAATCAACCTGCCACCACCTACCAGTCTGATCACCTCAGGAAATGGTGCAATATTGGGAACTGAGTGTGGATTACTGCTGCTGTCAGATTGCACACTCAATGCACTCAAGTGACCAGAGTCAGGGAGACATAGATGAGTGTAAGTCCATGTTGCCAAGCCCATGCATAACCTCCAACCATACCACCATGACCCCTTTGTTCATGAGCCCACTGGGCAATGACAAGAGTAGTTGGTGATAAAGCATGATTGATATCCACAGAATGGGCCATCTTATCCAATTGATTATTAAACCTTCGTAGACTGAAGTCACCCTCTGGTAAGCATTCACATGGCACACAAATATTTTCATGTTTTTTGCTGACTCAGAAAGTTCAATCCACATACCTCTTCCCTAGACTTCTTTGTTGTCAATTTTCCAATGATGCTCCTTCCAAGTCCCAGCCAAACCATTTAGCAACAGCCCATGAGTCTGTATGCAAATGCACCTCTGGCCAGTTCTCCTTCCTAGCAGAATGAACAAGTAGGTGCACTACTCAAAGTTCCAACCACTGGGAGGATTTCCTCTCACTACTGTTCTTCAGGGATATCTCAGAAAAAGGCTGTGGTGTGGTATCTGTCCACTTTCAGGTGGCACCTGCTTATCTTGCAGAACCATTTGTGAACCAGGCCTGAGTTTTCTCTTCCTCAGTGAATTGATTGGAAAGAACTCTCCAAAAAGCCATAGCTCTGGGTAGGGAAAGAGAAGATAATATTGTAGGAGTGGGGCTGTGGGCATTTAAGCCACTTCCTCATGTAAGTTACTTTTGCCTTCAGGACCGGCTTGATCCCTATCTCTTATATACCATTTCCAACATATGATTGAGTCCGGCTGTGCATTCCCAACTTTATGGTTTGGTGGGCCAGACAACACACAGCTCATAATAGGCAACTCAGATCACATGGTAACTTACTGTCCCGTGATTAAGCATTCAGTCTCTGCTAAGGCCAAGTAACAGGACAAAAGCTGTTTCTCAAAAGGAGAGTAGCTATCCACAAAACATGGTAAGGCTTTACTCCAAAATCCTAAGGGTCTGCCTTTTGATTCACCTATACAGACCTGCCAAAGGCTTCAGGGAGCATCTCTATTTGACACTGACACTTCGAGCACAACTGGATCTGCTGCATCATGTGGCCCAAGTGGCAGAGCAGCTTGCACAGCAGCCTGGAACTCTGCAGAGCCTCCTCTTGTTCTGGTCCCTATTCAAAACAAGCAGCTTTTCTGGTCACTCAGTAAATGGACTGAAGTAGCACACCCAAATGGGGAATATGTTGTCTGCAACATCCAAAGAGGCCAACTAGATTTTGTGCCTCTGTTTTGGTTATAAGAAGAGCCAGATGTAATGGCTTATCCTTAAACTTGTAAAGGATATCTTGACCTGTCCCACACCACTGGACACCTAGAAATTTCATGGAGGTGGAAGTCCCCTGTATTTTTGTTGGATTTATCTCCCATTCCCTGACAAGCAAATGCCTTACCAATACATCTAGCGTAGTCGCTACTTCTTACTCACAAGATCCAATCAACATTTTATCATCCAATTAATGGCCCAGCATGATGTCTTATGGGAGGGAGAAATTATCAGAGCCCCTTTGGACAAGATTATGACATAGGGATGGAGAGTTAATATACACCTGAGTTAAGACAGTGAAGGTGTAGAGCTGGCTTTTCCAGCTGCAAGCAAACTATTTCTGATGGTCCTTACTAATAGCTATTGAGAAAAAAAGCATTTGACAGATCAGTAGTTACATACCAGGTACCAGGGAATGTGTTGATTTGCTCAAGCAAGGACACTACATTCAGAATAGCAGCTGCAATTTGGAGTCACCATGTGATTCAGTTTACAATAATTCTCTGTCATCCTCTGAGACCCATTAGTTTTCTGCATAGGCCAAATAGGGGAGTTGAATGGGGATGTGTTGAGAATCACATCCCTGCAGCCCTCAAGTCCTTAAGAATGGCAGTAATCTCTGCAATCCCTCCAGGAATATATATAGTTGCTTCTAATTTACTATTTTGCTAGTAGGAGCAGTTCTAGTGGCTTCCACGTGTCCTTTCCTACTATAATAGCCTTCATTCCATGAGACAGGGAACCAACGTGGGGATTCTTCCAGTTGCTGAGTATGTCAATTCCAATTATGCATTCTTAAATTGGGCAAATAACCACAGAATGGGTCTGGGGTCCCACTGGACCCACTGTGAGATGGACCTGGGCTAAAACTCCATTGATCATCTCACCTCCATAAGTTCCTATTTTGAATGGTGGACCTGAGTGATGTTTTGGTTTTCTCGGAATTAGTGTTACTTTTGAACCAGTGTCTAGAGTACACAAAATATCTTATCATTTCCTTTTCCCCAATGCACAGTCATCCTGATAAAAGGCTGTAGGTCACCTTGGGGAAGGCTGGGAAGAATATTAACAGTGTAAATTTTGGGAAGTGCATCAGGGTCCTTCTCCAAAGGTACCAAGCCCTCCCCTGATACAAAGGGCTCTGGGACTGTAAACTGTCTCAAGTCTGAAATTTGATTAAGAGACTATAAATCTATTTTTATAATTCAAGTTAGACTTCTGTTCACTTGATCTCGAACTCTTCTGCTTATGCAGCTCCAACAAGAATTTAGTATACTGCTCATTTTATTTCTAGGTTCCCCATCCAACTGCCACATCAAGACACTAATCCTTCAGTGCCTGTGAAAATGAAGGCCAACTAGCCAATGCCATATGTTTTTGCAAATCAGATTATTTTTACTGCTGCTTTGAGTCTGCTGTTCATTATGGTAGCCACAGTCACCTTGTCTAGGATGATTATTGCCATGTGGCTTCTGCCAATTCAGCATCCAGTTATCCCCATTGTGTTTAAGGATTCCAGCTCAGTGACAGCATTTCCCAGAGTAATTTCTGAGCTATGAAGAAGGGTGACTACAGAGCTCTTCAGGGATGATGGATTTAGTCTCACAAATTTATTCCTCAAATTCCTGTTGAAAGTTGTATCCTCTGGACATTTCTGGTGTGTGTGAGCAGGTCTTCCCTGATAAATCCACTCTAACTTTCCAGTATCTCTAAGCCTTTGCATGCCCTCATTTACATTATACCAGGGTAATTCTGGCATTTGGACCTCAAGGAATGTCAGCCGCCTTTTGGACCATGTTTAAAACCAACCATCCAAACAGTTAACACACTTTATAACCCCTTGAGCTACAACAATGAATGCAGAATCTCTGCTTAGTGAGCCATATCAATAAATTCAGCTTGATCCAACTTTATAGTCCTCCAACCATTATTCCACACCCTTAATATCCATTTTCACACATATTCCCCTGATTTCTGTCTCTATAAATTGGAAACCTCATGTAGGTCTTTTAGAATATAGCATACCTCTTCATAAGTCATACTTTGTAGCTCACCTTTTGGGGCTGGTTGGTAATTTAGTCTAATGATAGGTCTTGAAGAAAAGAGAAGTGATGGGGTGGGTCATAAAAAAATCAGAAGTGTTTTTCAAGTGAATTACCTCAGGGCATTCCATTGCAGTTTCATCTGGGAAATAAACTTAATCTCTCCAAACAGAAAAGTGAGGGTGATTTTCACATAGGAGTTGGTTACAGGTTTCACAGGCATTGAAGGATTACAGGTACCTGGGGGCTGACTGTAGGCCAGGAAGTTGTTTTTTAGGGGGGGCAGGCTGGAGGTCAGGTAGCTATTTACTCAGGGCAGGCTGGATTTGGGTAGTGGTCTCCTCAGAAACCATTACAGTTATATCTAGCAAAGACTTAACAGATTCCAGGGTTTCCATATCTTCACTGCCATCATTATCAACTCATATGTTCCCTTCCCAAATTTCAGATTCCCATTCTTTTCCAATCAAAGCCTTTACTTTAACAGCAGGCACCCTGAGGGTTTGAGAATTTAGTTTACATTGTAAATTGGTTACTCACACAATGAGACTCTGGGTTTGGTTGCAGAGAGCTTTAGTCTGCAGCCATAGGAAGTAAAATTCTGTTTCAGGGTACACATAAAACTTTTACATCTTTCATATGGCATTTATCTTGCAAATTTGAAGACTTCACCTCAATCTCTTTCTCTCATAACTGTATCCAGCATATCAAAGAACAACCAGCCAACATTGCTATACCTCTTAACTCCACAAAACTCTGTTTAGATGTCAAAAACATTGTCATCAAGGGCCTGGTCTTGTATAAGAGTATGAGGAGGAGAATCAAATGGTGATATTTTGTGTATCTGTATTACCAACTCACTCCATGAACTGTCAGTGCCATCTTGATTATTGGAAATAGAGCCAATTGTGCCTTTCAGTATAATCAGAGTAGAAAACCAATTATAAAAACCCATTTTAAAGATTCTGTTTCTCAAGAACCATTCCTGGTACCAAGCTGTATTAGTCATCATTCTCTAGAAAAACAGAACCAAAGGAGTTTTCTGTAAATATGAGATTTATAAAAGTGCTTCACACAACCATGGGGATGGAAGAGTCCAAAATCCACATGGCAGGTCACAAGCTGGGAGCTGCAATGAAGTGCTCAGTGGACTCCACAGAAGAGGCTGGATGGCTGAAGAAATGAAAATTCTCTCTACTCTCTTAAAAGTCTTCAGCTGATTAAATTAAATCAACCAATTGAATGGTCTCCTTGCAGAATCACACTGTTTATTGTAGATATAATCAGCCTCATATGCAATCAATTGACTGATGATTTAATAAACCAGTCTTCTGGTTTATCAACAAGCCACAAAATATCCTTGCACTAATGGTTAGATCAGTGCCTACCTGACCAGACAACTGGGCAGCATCACCTGGCCAAGTAGACAGTAGAACCTAACCATCACAGGTGGTACTTGTTACTGTTTCTATTTGTTCTAAAAATCACCAGAAGATTGTAGGCAGTATCCTGCACCCATAGCCTTCCTGAAAAGACCTCCACCTTTCCTTGGGTACCAAAGGCCTCTGCCTTCTTCCTATCACTTCAAATCATTGCTTCCTGGGCTCTACCTTGCTGCTGGTACAGCTCAATCCTTTCTTTCCAGCCAATCTCCTTGGTATATCTGGCTTAAGACACAGTGATATTCCCAGATAGGTACTACCACTCAACCATACCTCTGGGTACTGAGCACAGTCACATACAGTTGCGAAGTTGTTCCTCAACCTGGAGTGGCTCTGCCTCCAGCATATCATCCATGATCCAGGTTGATGTAAGGGTCTCTACAAGCTCAAGGCAAAATCCATGCCTCCTCCAATTCCTAGCCTTCCCCCTATTTCAGTCCTCGAACAATGTTAGAACATTGGAGACCTGGGGAAGAATTCCATAGTTGGGTACTCCTCCTGTAATGCAGAAGCTCCATGCACATGTGCCAGAAATGTACATCTTCAGGATCTCACTGTGATACCAGCTGCTAAGATGGTGAACCACTCATATCTATGAGTGCTTTGTTTCCTGTTGTTCATTCTTGCATGTCCTGACCTTATCTGACTCCTGAGGTGACCAAGTGTCTGACCTAATTAACACGTGAGATCCTCCTGAAGTCCAAATGACCTTTTATTCCATTCTTTATATGTTTCTGTATTTTCAATTAATATTTATGGCTTAGGTAATCGAGGAAAAGGCAACAAGAGTTATTTCACAGATCAGGATTCCTTTCAAAGACCATCTGTGCCTGGAAATGTTCCCTGATTTTCTCAGAAAATACACCCAAAGTATTTGGTAGAGTTCTCTGTGGCAGCAGCTCACAAAGAAGAGGGATTCGATCATTAAACAGTAGCCTGCAGAGGGGCTGCTGAGGAGGAAGTTGACAACAGGGCTCATAGAAAAAGGGCTGGAGCTGGAGGCGAGTCATCACTCCAGCACCTTGTCAGCTTTGGGAAGCCAAAGCTAGGACAACAGAAATATTGATCTTCAGACGTGGGGCTTTCAGCCTGACCTTTGAGGAATGCCAAAGAGATGAAGACACGTTTGGCAACAATAACAACAGGGATTTCTTGAAGTTTTATTAGGTGACATGAATTCTGCTACAATATTATCTTATTGAGTAACATCAACACTGTGAGGTATATGTAATTTTCTTTAGCTAAAGGACAGAGTCAATATGCAAATATTGGTGTGATAGAAAGAAGAGTCCATGCTTTCAAACAACGTGCTATATATCTCTCATACGTAGCATTTATAAAAGGGTCTAACCTGCCAGCATGAAACCCAAATACGCATGTGTACACATAGACTCACCAGCTCACTAATTGAATATATGGTTGATAGATAGATTGATTCCCTTGGATTAGATAAATATGAATAGACATATAATATACAGATAGCATAACCTATGCTTTAGACCTCAATGAATCCTCACCAACTATTAAAATAATCATTCCAGTTAAACTTCAGTCTTTGAAAATAATCTATTACCTTAATTCACATTAAGATGTTAACGACAAAGGTGCACCCCTTCCAGAAGCATGTACTGTTCAACATCTGACAAAACCTTACCTGCAGAAATTCAGAGCTAATAGACAGTCAGCATCATGGCAGGCCTGGGAAGACACCATTTTTTGGGACAGAAATATTCTTAGGTACAGGGGCAGGTAAAAGTTTCAGGATCCTAAAAGACATCACCAAATGCATATCTGCCTCTTGGCTAACATGTACTTTGACCTTCTTTATAGTCAAAGTTTTCCAGCATAGAAGAAACCCTGCATCTAGAGATGAGTGTCAAAGGAAAAGCTGTTGGTGGAGAATTCCCTTTTTTCATTTTGAAAATAGCATTGTTCGTTGAATTGAGGCAATTTTTCCTATCCCCAAGTTCAAAAACAATTGCCTATTTCACTACAAGTAAGTACGTATCTCTTTATAAATAATGACCAAGCCATGAGTCAAATGAGCTTGGACTTTTTTCCTCCCATTCCTACTTTGTTGTCATTAAAGGGAACAAATTATGAATATATTTCCACTCTGCTTCTCATGCTTAATTGATTTTCAGCATGAAAAAATAGTATTAACCAGGAAAGGGAAACCAAGTGATGCCTTCAAACCTCATGAGTATCCTCTTAATAACCATTTCATCTTGAATTGTGTTCACAAATGCTAATTAAACATCCTTAATAGTGCATATCACCTACCACAGTTGAGTACAATCCAATTTCTTGGACTTTGACATAATGTTCTTTTATTAAATCACCAGCCAAAGAACTGTCAGGAGTTGAGCCTTTTTTACTTTCCACTCAGGAAAAAAATGGGTCAGTAGTTCAAGCTGAGTAAGTCAATATCCATCAGTGAGAAATGAGTCTAGGGATAAAAGAACCTTGCTAGGGAATGGGGTGAGGCCACTTGTAGCAACCACTTTGTATTAATTAATAAACAAATGGAATGAATTAGATTAATTAGCATGTGCAGGGAACTGGATATATTTCTTGCAGCTCCAAGATGAGTTAAGATAGTTTCTGCCTTCAAAATCAGTTTACTTTGGAAAGAGAGACAATTTCCAACATACTAAAGCAAACTATTTTAAGAGCTGTGATACTGGTTCAGGCAATCAGAGAGGAGAGGAGGAAGGTCTTTCCAGGCAAAGGGAACAGATTGACTGGAATCTCGGAGACATATGCTTGTTCAGAAAATTTGGGGCAGGGCTCCCTGTGGGGCTCTTGCAAAACCTGGACCAGGGAAAATTACTGTCAAGGCAGAGGTAAAATGTGAGAGGACCAGTAATGTTTTTATAAGGTTTCCAGTCTTCATTACTATGACATCAGGGAGTCACTGAAGTGTTCTGAGGATAAAAAGTGCTCTTACCTGTTATTTCATATGATCATACACCCATTCACAGATTCTTTCATCTGGTCTGTAACTCAATTGAGTAAGTAATGCCTTTCATTGAAACCTCTCCTTCTCCCCTTTGTGTGCTACCTTTCCTCATACCTGGCCCCCTGTCTCCCTTGCAGAAACCCACTTTGAGCCCCTTTCAGAATAGCCAGGATCCCGGCCAATTTCAGCCCAACCCTCCAAGACACATCAGAAAACAGCTCAGGGTTTCCTCATCTCCCTTTACAGTAAGCTTTCATTTACCCATTCAAGAAGGGAGCAGACCATTAAGGAAGGAGCCTGAGCAGCAACCACTTGTATAGATGACATTAGAGAACCACAGTCCACCCTCCCAACTCCAGTGGAATGTGTCTCCTTCCTCAGACAGAGGAGAAGCTAAAATTGTTGATATGCCTGGAGCTGGGATGGACCGTCACCACCACATTGCAGGAGTGTACAACATTTGAAAGAGGCAAGTGAGGAGGGGCACAGGACCTCCAAGAGGAAAGGAGAGCAAAAAGCAAAAAAGAAGCTTTGAAGTCAAATCATCAATTTACTAAACACTGTTCAGTTCTGCCAACAGTGGCACATTTGAAGATTTATGTACTACAGCTCAGAAGTAGAAAATCACATAGCTTTCTTTTTCTATAACTCTTCTCATCTTGCTCTTGACCTCCAATTCCCAATACTGGCAGAAAAAAATAAAAAGGAAATCTTACACTCTTACATTTGTCAATCAAAGATATTGCATTTATTTCTGTTTGAAAATCTATCTTCTAGGTAAATAGGCAATCAAGTTGTAATGAGCATTTGCTTTTGGAGAATATTATCTCTATTATAGAAGATGAATAAGATTGTAAGAAACGTTTTAAGTTATGTTAAGTAGAGATACATGGTTACTAAGTAGAATGTGTATGTCCTAAACATAGGTAGGAAAGAACGTAAGAAGCAAAAGATATCCAATATTCATGAGGCACCTGGGTCCTAAATATTTGCTATATCTTAAATATATATGAGACATATGAGGCACTAAATATAGATATAATAAATATCCAGGAAACACTAACTATATATGGGCATTTAATATACATGAGGACTTAATTCAACGACTGGATAATTAAACAGAACTAAGGATTATTGGGAATGTAGATACAATGTTTTAAAATTCCACTATTGGCTCTATTTACAGGTCATACATTTTGTTGGCATTTCAAGCACAATGTCATTGATTCAATTCATTTAACGAATATTTCTTGAGGGTGGACTAAAGTCCATGAAGTGGACTAAGTGATGAACAAGATAGTCAGGAGCTCTATCTTAATGGATCTTTCATTCTAGAAGGAGAGATTGACAACTATCAATAAACATATAAATGAAGAAGATAATTAAGTGTTTGAAAGGGAAGGAAAATAGTCCAACAAATAAATTCAGAAGCTTATTACTGATAACCTGGCAAGGAAGTAGCTGAGGGAGGTGTCTCCCCACCACAGGCAGCTGTAGGAACTGCTCCTAAACTCTTGACAATTTCCATGAGTCAGGTGCTCCTGGGCAGCTGGAATTTCTCAATAGCCCCTTAAAGAACTTACCCTTGAGCTCAGAGTGATTATCCCACCCTGCAACATCACACTTCCATCTTCCTATATAAAGAATGGCAAACACCAGGACATCCACAGCAGGTTGAGAGAAGAGGACTTGAGAGTCAACTGACCCTCATGCCTTTGACTACTAGCCTGTACTGAATGATGTCACTTGTATCATCTAAGCCTTTTATATCATGGCTTTGAGATAAAGAAATCGAGTAATGTATTAGAAAGTAACTGTTGGTAGAGACTATGTGCTAAGAGAAGAAAAGTCTGAGGACACTTCATTGAGCAAGGCACATAAGAGAATATCAGAGATATATTCCTGAAGGGAGACCCTGTGCAAAAGCAGAAGACAGCAATCTAAATTGAAAGTCCTCAACGTCTAGAAGCTGATTTCCTCTAGCACAGGTGACAGGCCACCCTGCCTTGTCCTGTCCAGGAAGAACTTCCAGCAGGTAATTATGACCACTTTTCAAATCCAGAGCTGTTTCATCATCTCATTCCAGGATCTGGGAGAGATTCCATGCTAGAGATAAGGAAGAATTGCAACACAACCTTGAATTTAGGAGGTTCCTCCTGCCAGGAATTTCCCCAGAATTCTCTCCCCTCCTTTATATGACTACTTCTTACATTTATGATCTGAATGACCACTGGGGCCACTCACTTATGCCAAGAAGTGTGTTACTAATTACTTCTTAATTATTTCCTAAGTCAATGATTTCAAAACAAAAACAGGTGGGTTGAAAATGAACCAGATTTAAATGGAATTGGAGGGGACTAAATTACAGTTGAATGGCAGTTGCTACAACCTGCCCTTACTTGTTCCATATTTTGTACTCCCGCTTAACCAGATAGCTTATTGTCACCTGCAGGTATCTGCCAATCATATGATGCTTCTCTGCTTGGAAAAGGTCCCCTTCCCACCTCACCCTTCATTGAATGGCTAACTCATCCTCATTTTGTAAGATTTTTCTTAAGTATCACCTCCGCAGGAAGTTTTCTCTGGGGTAAATAGTTTAACTTAGCATTCCTGAAACACCTTCTATTTCTCATCTGGTGCTCTTCCAGAAACTGTGTCTATGGCAAAACTTGAAAATTCTAGGTAGTAAGCTCTTTCTGGCTAGAGATTTTGTCTAATGCATAATTGTGTACATAATTGCACTACCCAAAGTAAATACCCTGAAATTTTTCTTGAATCAAAGGGTTAATCAACTGAAGCACACTTATAGAGAAATTGCCTTAGCTCCCAACCATGGCTTGACCCAGGGTTCATAACAAAAATCCAGAGAAAAATAACAAAGCTTCAGCTCAACCACCCATTCTACCCCATAGAGAACAATCAGTACTTTCCATGCCACAGATTTTCCTCACATCTCGGTGAGGAGTTTCAAGGGTTTGAATCCTTCTTATGGCACAGAGCAGGGAGAGGCCTGGCTTGGACCAGTGACATTTTTCTTGGACCAAAATTTTGTTGACATAAATCTCAAATTCATTCTTGGTTATGACCTGTTTCCTTTCCTTTATTTTCCTCTTGCAAAATCCCACTATCCTCTCTATTCCTGGATTTCTCGAAGTTGACCCTGTTGACATTTTGGCTTGGATAACTCATTGTTGGGGGGAGCTATCTTGTGCATTATAGGAAGGTTAGCAGCATCCATGACCTCTAAGGACTAGGTCCAAGTTGCACCCTTATCACAGATATGACAATGCAGGATGTCTTCAGACAGTGTCAAATGTCCCAGGGAGGGGAGAAGGACAAAATCACCTCCAGTTGATTTCTATTTCTCTCCCCACTACCTTTCTCTCCAGTTAAGGAGAGAGGGAAGGGGAGAAGAAAGAACTTGTTGGGACACATAAGCAGCCTCCATGGAATCATGGTGCTTTACAAAACAAATCTTTACTAAACCCAATTTAAATTAGTACAGCCTGCAGTATTTCAGGTGTAAAAAAGGCATAGGTAGAATTTTAACAAATATACCACCTTAAAGTATTAATAATGGGGTGGTATGTGGGAACTTTGTATTTTGTATATTTTATCCATGACTTTTCTGTAAACCCACAACTTTTCTAGTTAAAACAAATAAAAATAAAAAGGCATAAGTAATAGGAAATCAGAGAAAGAGAGAGACCAAAAGACCCATTTGGGAACTTAGGTTCTGTTTTCTTATCCATCACCCTAACAACACTGTTCAACTGTAGATTGGTGAACTCAGGTCTACATTTAAAAAATAAATATTTGTTACTTTTTAATTACTATTAATTAACACCTACTAATGTTTTTATGTTGGTTCACTGGTTTCATTTCCTCAAAAAATAAAAATAAAAAACGGACTTTGCTATCTGGTCCTAATTACACTCATGCATTTATAACACTTTACCAACTAGGTTCTGGGCAGATACTTTTACCCACACCTGTTTTCTACTTTTATGGCCCCAGAGAAGTGGGGTCCCCAAAGATAGCTGTTAGGTATATCTAAGGACAGGAACCCCAGGTACAGATAAGGGCTCCAGGAATCAGCTTCTGCTGCCTGGGCAGGGCATTCAATCCAAACATGGCAGGCCCCACCCAGGAGAAAGGGCTCTTGGGCTGTTTCTGAAGCTAGGCTATTCACTTCCTCTCCCATCTTCCCTGGAGAATGTGCATTTTCAGCCTTAGGTCCCTGGGTCTTCAGAGGAGTCCCTTCCTACGAGTCTCTGCAAAATATCACAGAATTTTGACAACACTCCGGGTTGGACAGATTTTTCAAAGTCTCCCAACCTGTCTTTTGGCTGCCTCATTCCACCTTCATGCTTTCCTCTTCTCCAAGATTTTAGATTATTTGTCCATTCTGCCACCTTTCTGACCTGCAAAATCAAATTGCCAGAAGGGCTCTGAGATGTTTATTCCCAACAAACTAATAATTGCTAATGGCTTAATATACAGTCCTTCACAAATTACTCACAAATTATTCTGCAAGGGTGGAATTCATCATTTGACGGAGGAGAGCATTTTCTTTTTTTTTTAATCACACACATGATAATTGTAAACTTTGATTTTTGTTTAAGGCTCTGCTCTTGTTAAAACAAACATACATAACTAATACTTATATACAGCTGCATTGTTCAATCCTCTAGTCACTAACCGCGTGTGACTACTGAGCACTTGAAATGTGGCTAGTCTGCACTGAGATGTGCTCTGAGCACGAAATACAATCTGGGAGTAGAGGATTTATGTGAAAATATCTCAATTTTATATTGTTAACATGTTGAAATGTTATTTTGCATATGCTGAATTAGATGAAATATTATTATAGAATTTCTTATATAAATGCAACTACTAGAAAATTTAGTATTACATATGAGGTTCACATTATATTTCTATCATATAGTACTGATATAGAGCTTTGTATTGTACTTCATCAGAGTACTTTTAGAATTATGTAA
Organism: Myrmecophaga tridactyla; assembly: GCA_004026745.1. Lineage (NCBI taxonomy): Eukaryota > Metazoa > Chordata > Mammalia > Pilosa > Myrmecophagidae > Myrmecophaga > Myrmecophaga tridactyla. Next base: position 25,302 of record PVIY010012259.1, on the reverse strand, counting down.
TCTAAGGGACAGATCTTACCCTATTTTATAAAATAACATTTAAAAACTGAGGTTAGCATTTGCTAAAGATCATAAAACCAGCAGCAAAAAATCGATCCTGGGTCCTCTTACTCTAGAATCTGTCCTCTATGTCAAAATCAAGGACAATGCAACTGTTTAAATAAAACACTGAACCTGAGTCTCAGACAGGCAAATTTCAACACAAGTCTCCTTTTTCTAAAACTTTATTTTCCCGTTAAAGCAACTTTTCAAGTTTTAAGTTGGAAAGACAGAGACAGATGGAAGGATAAGGAAATCTCTAGCTCTGGGGAGCCTAGAGGACTTCATGCCTGGCAAACGATGCTGTGGGACAATGGAGCAAAAAGCACTGATAAGGAAAACTGTGATTACAAACCAAAAATAAAACACAATAAAATAAGTGTCTTCTTCAGAGAAAATAAATAAATTGATCTGACTGCCTTGTTATTTTGCCTCAAACCCTCCTCCTTGCTAAGCCTTGCAGTGATTAATCACTCATGTCTCGCATCTTGCAGCTACAGACTCTGAAGGGAGACCAGCTTTGCTTTTCTTCTTTAACAGGCCTGCCACAACAGTGATGAATGTAAATTTGGGCTGCCATCCCATCCCAGTCATCACCCAATGTGGCCTTTAGCCCTAGCCCATACACATGATGTCCTGTTCCATTGTAATAGATGCCTCAGATTGTGGGGCAGCAGTACATTTGGGGCTGGGGATCAAAACACCTGGTTCAATTATGAGTTCTCTGTCACTGAAGATACACAGGATTCAGGTGGAGTAACTTTAGTTGAGGTGTACAGTAGCTTCCAACCCTATGAGTCTACGAAAAACAGAGTCTCTACAGAGGGAAGAATGGCTTTCAGATCCTTCTCCCCATTGGTGAACCCTGACCTAGCCCCACTCCCTCTGCCTCTCAGTCTTGCTGTTGAGATAAGTTGAACACTCCATCTTCTTTTGAGATGGCTCTTACCAGTTCTGGGATAATTGGGTCCCAAGGGCTCAAGATAAATGCAGTAATTCAAACTGATAATAGGGTTTAATCAAGATAGCCATGCCGGGAAATATGCAGGTGTTGAATATAATCTCACAGGTAAGCAAATATGCCAAGTGAATGCAGCCTGAAGCAGGACACACAGGGACAGCAATGCAGGGCGCTTGGGTTTATTATCCCTCCTCCATTACTAAAAGGGTTTAAAGGTCTACCTGCTGTGGTAGTTCTGCAGTTTTTTTCCTTTTTTTTTCATTCTGAGATTTTCTTTGCAGAGCATGACAGGAGCAAAAAATTACTGTTTTTATACTTATTTACATTATTTTTCATGTCACACGTAGTTGAATCCAGAGAGAATTTCCAAAGACCCAGGAGTTATTATAAGGCATATTTGGCCCTCACTTTGAAGTCATCTATACCCCAGCCCCCTGGCATGTCATGTGGGACATAAAAATAATAAACAAACAACATTATGGTGATGGGAAAAAAATGAACTATTGCAATAGGAGGAGGGAGAATATTGCAACAGGGAGAATGGTCAAACAATAAGATCGGCAAATACCCAAAAGATTAGCGAAAAAGAGTTTTTTTTTATTAATAAGGAGGAGTAAACCAGTTTAAAAGGAACCAAGCTGAGTGTGAGGAAGTGGGGTGAAAGAGTAGAGAGATGGGATAGAGGATTAGAGACTTTCCCCATGAGGACAGCCCATTCTCAGAAGGGGCTATTAAGGAGGGTTTGTATACTAGTCAAAATTGGGAATGTGCATGAGGGACAGAAACTTAACCACAGTTTGAATAAAAAGCATTTGTTCCAGCTGATCAGTGGTGACAAGTAGTGTAGAAAATGTTTTATGAATTAAAGAATGGAATTCAGAGACTGTGTTTCGTTTCCTAGCTGCTCAAGCAAATACCATGAAATGGATTGGCTTAAAAAATAAGAATTTATTCACTCATGGTTTTGAGGCTGGGAAAATATCCAAATCAAGGCATCATCAAGTCTTTTCCCTGAAGACTGTGGCATTTGCGGGTTGGTTGCCAGTGATCCTAGGTTGCTCTGTCACCTAGAAAGGCTTATGGCAGCATCACCTGGCCTCTCCCTTCTCTCATGAGTATCATTAATTTCAGCTTTCTCTCTCTGTGTCTGAATTTCATTCTGTTAAAAAGGACTCCAATAATAGGATGAAGCCCCATCCTGATTGATGTGGGCTACAGCTTAATTTAAGTAACTTCACCAAAAATTCTACTTACAATGGGTTCACAACCCAGAAATGGATGAAATCTAAGAATGTTTGTCTGGGTTACATCGCTCCAAATCTCCACACTCTGTGCCAGTCCTTGTTGTAAGACAAGGGGATACTTATAGGGAAGTGACTTGAGGACGCTCCAGAACAAAAAGGATAACAGGAAAAGTGTATAACTAAACCTTCCATATTTTTTGGAATCACAGGATTTGGATAAAATTCAACATCATCATTTCTCTTGTCTAGTTCACCCCACATCAGTGGTTCAGGGATCATCTCAAATAAAGGACTCCTCTGTACCCCAATCGTCTTCCTAAATTTCAGCCTCACATTTAAACTTGGAATTCCACCAATAACTTTAACATCCAAAATCGTTTCCACTTCCCAGAATTAAAATTGTCTTCCTAATGTAAATATCACCATTATCTAGAGTCTGGCTTTACATCTCACCAGATATGTGCACTTAGACAGGTCATGTTTTCTATCAGACTCAGTGTCCTCACATATAAAATTGGATTACTAACACCATCTTTGATCTGAATTGTAAGGAACCAAAGAAAATGAATGAAACAAATAAATTAGGTTCCAATGGCATGACTCATATTACTGTGATGGTGATTTGAGTACACAGCCTCTCCTGCCTCTTAACCTTCAATTGGTCTTTAGACTTTTAACTCTTTAACGGGTCTCCCCATCACTGGCAATTCTCTCAGCATTTCAACTCCTTTTTATGTTACTTTTTCGCCAATGTAAACAAATAAAATTTATCCTGGATTCTTGGTTTCAGCTCCCCCCCCCCCAACTATTATATTGTGCCTAAGCTGCTGTGTCACTATCTTGGGTTTAGATATATCTCAGCATCCAACTAGAACTACTCAGCCCCACCGAATGCTATTTGGAGGTGGCCAAGGCATCTTTCTGGAGAAGACTCACCAGGAAAGATAATTAGGCAGACAAGTCTGACACTTTTATGAAACCTGGGCCCTGAGAGAAGGGGAGTCATTCTGCAAACAGTGTGTTGATCATCACACAAAACCTGTTCCAGCCCCATCCTTGGGTCTATTGCTGGTCTTCAGGAGGGAGAGATGGATCTCCATATAGAAATGGAAACACCTGCTTCAGTAAAAACAACAACAACAATAACAAAACAAAACTTTAAACCGTAGGGCTAGGGCATGAGTGAGTCCAAACCTGAGAGTGCTCTTGGGACTGCTTTGGGAGCCTTGTAACAGAGTGTAACGTGAAATGGAGAAAGGCTCCACATATACATGTTCAGTGTTCATAATCCACAGCTGGGGCACCATAAAGGCTCTCAAGTGTCACTGCTCCTCTGAAAACTTCATGAAAGTGGTAGTCCTCATTGGAGACTTCAGTGGCAGCTGGAGTTGCAATATCAGAAGGCCTGCCCAAAGGTACACATGGGATGACCCCATGAACTAAAGAGACTCTCAACATGTGGGAAAGGAAGGAGATTTTGCAGAAAATCTTGCATCATCAAGGGTAGTCAAATTTCAGTAAAATTCCAAATGTTTATTCTAATGGGACTCCATTTGAATCCAAAGTAAAGAAATTTAGGTTGCATAGTAGGATCTCATTTAGCCAACCAATATGTTCCAAGACACTTTGCGTAAATTGGAAATTGTGCATACTAGAGAACCCCATTATATAGTAAATATTTCTTAAATGAACAAACCTTTCACACTTTTTTTTGCAATTAAAGAAAATAAATACTCAATAGCAATAAGTAAATGTAATTAATCATAGAAATAATTTTAAAATTTAGTAATTCTCTCTCTCTCCCTAAACATATATTGTACTTACCATCCTTCTTCAGACATCTTCCTGAAATCATGACGATGATGAGAATAAGAATGCCTACATGCTGCTGCAAGGAAATGACAGATGACTGCAGTGTGTAAGCACCATGCCATCGCGATGGGCTGCTGTGTCCTCCTGATGCTGCATCAGAAAGATCACTTGCTTCAGAGGACCCAGGCTCATTGGTTGGCCATCTTGGAGATGATGGTTGGATAGGAGAACTCCAGACAAAGATCGACGAGGGTGCTAATGTTTGGTGAAAAACGGTGTAACAAGTCACCCTAATGCTTCTCAGAGTAAGAACAAGCATGATTGATAAGATGCTGTGAGACTTTAAGCACCTTGGGAAAATGGCATGGATTTAGTCTGTAATTAATTTTTTTTCCATATTTTTGCCATTATTTCTTCTCATTGCCAATTGAATATACCTAAATTTGCATGCTGAGTTCATGTTAAGTGAGGAACTACTGTAATTACATGTGTTCTAAACACCTTCAAAACCCCACATTTAGACATACTGTGCTCTACTCATAGCATTAGCCAAACAAATGTTGAATAGTCTCCAACTCTCTGGTGTCATGTCAGCATTTTGTTTTGTGTGGCTCATTTTTTTTAAGTTTCTGGGGAAAATATTAACTTCCTAAATACCTAAATAACCAAACACACACACACACACAAACTCATGAATCAGATATTCTTCTGTTTAGTTTCCTAGACGGCTCAAGCAAATACTATTAAATGGGTCAGGTTAAACAATGGGAATTTATTTGCTTATGGCTTTGAGGCTAAATGAAAGTATAAATTAAGGCGTCATCAAAGTGATACTTGTTAGGCACAGAGTCATTAAGGACCCCACGTGGGACAGCGAGTCAAAACAACAGATTTATTGTGGTGTGGGTCAGAGAGGAGCACTACAACCATGGCAAGCACTTGCTGATGGGAACTCCTTTGTGAATGTGCTGTTAAAAACACCCCAGCAGCTACAGAGACAAGGCTGCTTAGTTTATGGCTGACTGTCCCTGGGGTAGTATTTAACTCCATTTTTTGAGTTTCACTGACATACAGCTTATGATAGGGAGAGAGGTAATTAATGCTTATAATCACTGGTTTGAGGATCTCTGCTTTTGCCTTGATCTTAAGCCAGGAACATCATGGTAAGCATGCTCTGTTACATAATTCACATACTTCCTGCTGCCTTCTCTATTTGAAAACAATGTCCCTGAACATCGTTTAAGTCTCTATTAGTAATGCTGAACTGTGAGTCATAGCCTCAGAAAAGGAAAAAGTTTCTTTAAGTTATGCATGCTCTCTCCAAATTGAATACCTGCATTTATGAGCCAGCTGGTGGGATACAAAGTCAGATTGTTGACTTTTTCTGAGACCATATGAGCTGAGCCACAAGAAGCTAGGGAACAAATGTCCAAGGACTCAAATTTCTACTGGTCTTTCCCTTTAATAAAAGAGAAAAAGTGGAGTCACCTACCGTGCTGGTTTGAAAGGAAGTATGCCCCCTAGAAAAGCCATGTTTTAATCTAAACCCCATTTCAGAAAGGTAGAATAATCCCTATTCAATACTGCATGTTTGAAACTGTAATCAGATCATCTCCCTGGATGATGTGATTTAGTTGAGTGGTTGCTAAACTGGATTAGGTGATGACATCTCTCCACCCATTTGGGTGGGTCTTGATTGGTTTACTGGAGTCCTATAAAAGAGGAAACATTTTGGAGAAAGAGATTCGGAGAGACCGAAGTATGCTGCAGCACCACGAAGCAGAGAGTCCACAGCCAGCGACCTTTGGCGATGAAAAAGGAAAACGCCTCCTGGGGAGCTTCATGAAACTGGAAGCCAGGAAGGAACAAGTTAGCAGATGCTGTGTTGACCATATGCCCTTCCGGATGAGACAGGAACCCTGACTGTGTTTGCCATGTGTCTTTCCAGATGAGAGAGAAATTCTGACTGTGTTCACCATGTGCCCTTCCACTTGAAAGAGAAACCCTGAACTTCATCAGCCTTCTTGAACCAAGGCATCTTTTCCTGGATGCCTTTGATTGGACATTTCTATAGACTTCTTCTAATTGGGACATTTTCTTGGCCTTAGAACTGTAAACTAGCAACTCATTAAATTTCCATTTTTAAAAGCCATTCTATTCCTGATATATTGCATTCTGGCAGCTAGTAAACTAGAACGCCTACCTCTTCTCTGTTAATAGGAAAATAAAAGTCTTTCTCACAAGGAGATTCACTGAAATTGTATATAGGAAAAAAAGATTTGAAGAAGTTACAAACCAGTAATAGCTTCACTTCTAACCTTGAACAAATCATTGATTTGGTGCCAAAAACCCAACCCAACTGACATCTTAAGAATGCAGTAACACTTAAGACAAGAAGCACTTGGAAAAACATAAGATTAATAACTTCTGTTTTCTTGTTCATGGTTACATCATGGTCCATCCAAAACATTTTTACATCATTGGTGTCACTGGATTCTCATATCACCCAGCTGAGATAGAAACTGTCAGCAAGGTATCATTTCTCCAGAATGGATAACTGAAATCAGAAAGGTTAAATTCAAACCCAGTAATTGTCCAGATTAAACAGTGAATCTGGTTTTAGAACACTAGTCTCCTGCAGCATTAGTTCTGCTATATAGAGTGTTACCAAGATTGCAATGTAGACTGGCTTAGAAGACAGAAAACTTGGGTTCTAGCCCCAGCTCCAACAATTATAGTCACAAGTTGACTGAGGCTAAAGGCAGCAATTCAAGCCATGACTCCCTCATGCAGATTTTTTAAATTTAACTTTTTAAATTTTATAATATAACATGTATACAAAGCAAAGAAAGAAAGAAAGCAATAATTTTCAAAGCATTCTTCAACAAATAGTTATAGAACAGATCTCAAAGTTTGTCATGGGCTACCATTCCTTCTTCTCAGATTTGTCCTTCTAGCTGCTCCAGAACACTGGCGATTAGGAATATATATACTTTTTTTAATCCTCACAGTTGACCTTTTTGTCCTCTTTTGTGAAAAATAACATATATACAAAAGCAATAAATTTCAAAGCACATCACAACAATTAATTGCAGAACAGATATCAAGGTTTGGTATTGTTTACAATTCCACAATTTTAGGTTTTTACTTCTAGATTCTCTAATTACTGGAGACTAAAAGAAATATCAATATAATGATTAGGCAAGCATACTCATTTGTTAAATGCTACCATCTCTGTATTACTCCACTATCATCTTTGATCTTTCTCCCACTCTTTAGGGGTATTTGGGCTATGCCAATTCCAACTTTTTCATGTTAGAAGGGGCTGTCAATAATATTGGATGGGTGGATGGAATTAGTTGATGTTATGGAGAGGCTAGCCTCTCTGCATCTCAGGACTCATCTGGTCCAAGGACCCACCTGGAGGTTGTAGGTTTCTGGAAAGTTACCCCAGTGCATGGAACTTCTGTAGAAGCTTACATATTGCCCTGGGTATTCTTTAGGATTGACTGCAATGGTTTTGGTTGGGGGTTGGCAAGTTATGGTAGGCAGCAATGCCTAACTGAAGCTTGCATAAGAGTGACCTCCAGAGTAGCCTCTGGACTCTATTTGCACTCTCTCAGCACTTATACCTTATTTGTTACACTTCTTTGCCCCGTTTTGTTCGGGATGACATTGTTGATCCCATGGTGCCAGGGCCAGACTCATCCCTGGGAATCATTTTCCATACACCTGGGAGACTTTTACCCCCAGATGTCCTTTTCCACATGGGGAGATGGGCAATGATTTCACTTACAGAGTTGGGCTTAGAGAGACCTCACATGGATTTCATAAATATCCAGCGGGTCCTAGGAAAGGTGTGAAAGTGTTCCATAAACTGTAAATTTACACTTATAAAGCTAAAGCTATCAATACAGCATGGTAAAGATATAAGATAGACATATAAATCAATGGAATGGAATTGAGAATCCCAGAAATAAGCCTTTACATTTACATTCAGTTGAGTTTTGACAAGAGTGTCAGGAAAATTTAATGGGAAAAGAATATTCTTTTCAACAAAGGATGCTGGGATAAATTGATATCCACAAGTAAAATAATGAAGTCAGACCCGTACCCCACATCATATATAAAAATTTACTCAAAATTGTTCAAAGACTTAAATGTAAAAGCTAAAACTATAAATTTCTTACAAGAAAACATAGGCATAAATATTTGAAGGCTTGGACTAGAAAATGGTTTCTGAGACGGCAAAAACATAAGCAAAATTTAGATAAATTGAACAACATCAAAACTAAAAGCCTTTATTCTTCAAAGGACACAATTAAGAACTAGAAAACACAAACCACATAATGGGAGAATATTTTTGCAATTTATATATCTCGTAAGAGACCTATATCTAGGACAAATAAAGATCTCTTATAACAACAAAAAAGACAAATAACCAATTTAAAAATGAGCAAAAGAGCTGAGGTAGCAATTTTCCTTCAAAGAAGATATACAAACGGCCAGTTGACATGAAAATATTCCATATCATTAGCCATTACAGACATGCAAGTCAAAACCACAATTGGATGCCATTTCACATCCACAAGGATTGTTGAAATAAAAAGTCAGGTAATACAAGAGTTGGTAAAGATGTGGAGGAAGTAGGAGCTTCATATACTGCTGGCTAGAATGGAATATAGTGCAGCCAATAAATAACAGTTTTTAACTGCTTAAAATCCTAAACAAAGGGCTGTTTATAATTCAACAATTCCACTCCCAGGTATATATCCAAGAGAAATGAAAATAAATATCCATACAAAAATGAAAATATGTATCCACCACAGAATGCTTGTAGCAGCATTCACAATAACCAAACAAGTGAAAAAATTCGAATCTATATCAACTGATGAATTGAAAAAAAAGAAATAGTATATTTATACAATAGAATATTATTCAGCAATTAAAAATAGTGAATAGAAAGAAATGCTACAACGTGGATGAGCCTTTAAAAATTATGTTATATGTAATAAATCAGTCATAAAAGACCTCATATCATATGGAATGTAAGTAGATTAGTGATTGCCTAGACTTTGTGTGAGGAGGTCAGTGAGAAATGGAGATTGACTAATAGATATAGGGTTTATTTTGGGGTTGACAAAAATGTTCTAAAATTGGCTGTGGTCATGGTTGCACAAATCTGTAAATATAATAAAAACCATTGAACTTCAGTCCTAGAAAGGGCTAATTTTATAGTGTTTGAATTATATTTCAATAAAAATGATAAAAAAATAAAGGTTAAACTTGCATCACCACTATTACCATTAATGGTAAAAGAGTAGCTAATAGTTTTGAGCATTTACAATGACTAAGGGATTGCCTCAGTATGATTTACAAAGATAATGCCATTTAATCAGCACGATCCCATGAAGTAGTATCTATTAATATCTCTGCTTTTCAAATGTGGAAATGGAGAAAATCTCAAAACTCATTCAAGTTACAAGTTAGAAAGTGATCAAATCTAGTTGTGAACCTGGCTCTGTCATAATTCACAGGCCAAAACCTATTGGCAAGGTTCTTCTCTTCTAGAAAGATGACCATTCTCTCATTAAAAAAGTAAGACTGAGGGTATTAAAGGGGAAAGCCCACCTTGGCCTGCATGGCCACCTAAAAAATCCCAACAGATTGGCTGCTCGCATAATGCCTACTGTTCACAAAAAGGAAGTTCCCTCAAACACTGGAGGAATGTTTAGGTAAGAACTGGAAGGAATGATAATTTTGAACATGTTTTTACCCTTACTGTGAAATTACACATTGCTCTGGAGACTTCTTGTCTGAGACAATGTTGTGGTTATTTGTTCTTATTAATGTACCAGACCTAGAACCTTAATTTGTCAGTACACAGAGGTAGCTCTGAGAACCAGCTCATTCCTCCAGCTCTCTCAAAGTCTCAATGCCTCTGCCTCTCTTCTGCCTTCTGTTTCTGTCTTCTCTCTGTTCATTGCCTTCTTTGGGTTCATTATGATTTCAGTCATAGCTTTGACTTAAATGTGCCTTTTCCATGCCACGGCCCTCATCATGTGAACTTCTTTTTGTCCCCACAGCTTGGTCCTTTGTTTCAGCATTCCTTAGACAAAGTTGAAGGAAAGTGGTCTGATTGTTTCAGCTAATGCTTTTAAGCCAGATCTCAATGGCTATAAGCGACTGTAGACCTGGGGACTGCTGGTCCCAGAGTCAGGGCTTTTCTGACAAGTACCTTGATGCCATCACTGACATCCTACCTAAGGTCACCCACAGGTTCTGTGGATGAGCACTGGACTCATTAGAAGGTGGGCCAGTCAGGATTCTTGTTTGTAAAAAGCGTGGACTACCTTTGGCTACCTTAGTCTATAGGAGATAGAAGAACTGGGCTCAGGAATGGACAGGAATCAGATACCTCTAGCACAAAGACAAGAAAATATGAAACAGGGCGGGCTACGGTGGCTCAGCAGGCAAGAATGCTCACCTGCCATGCCAGAGGACCCACGTTTGATTCCCAGTGCCTGCCCATGTAAAAATAAAGAAAGAAAGAAAACGAAACACAGTAATCCTCCCGGAGTTGGAAGAGCTTAGGTGGTTATTTCCACTTCTGTGAGAACTGATTCCAATCATTGTTCCCTACACCTTAGTGCACAGGAACCCAATACTACTGCCATCAATATAATAGAAAAGTGACTTATCCCCTAGGATCTCAAGTCATAGGATTCTCTTGGGCAAGGCAGCTGTGTTGTTCTATTCAGCAGCTTCCTGTGCACTTTACTTGTGGGTTCTAACCTTTGTATCATGGTCCTTGTATCCTTGAGGTAGTGATCCCTACACAGCCTGACCCCACACACTCCTATCCTGGGATCCAGGTCATCCTACCCTGGGGTTCATCCTCCTGGGACCTCAAAGTTCAGACAACATTCAGGCCCACCCTTTCCACAGTTCACAGAATTAGGAAGAGGGATCAAAGGCCATATGAGTAGAGCACAGTTGGTTTCATTTTCACTTATTCACTCTTTCATGCATTCACTCATTCAGTAAAGAAATATTGCATAGCCACTTGACACCAAAGGCACCATGCTAAGGATAGGGATATAGCAGTAAACAAGAACACTTTAATCCCTGCCTTCATGGAGCCCAGACTCTCAAGGGATAAATGGACATTTAGCAAATAGTTATGATGAAGTGCAGGGAGTTCTGATAAGGGAAGTACAAAATGCTATGGGAACACATAGAAGAAAACTCTTACATAGACAGAAATTCAGGAAAGGCCTTTCTGAGGAAATGGCATTTAAACCATGACCTAAATAATTGGAGTATCAAGTTCAGGAAAGGAAGAAGGAAGGAGCAATCATGTGTTTCACACAAAAGGAAGAGTCCATATCAAGTGCTTGAAGTTGGCAAGAAGATACTAAGCTCACAAAACCATTTTTCAGCACTGCTTCTACACTTCCCAGGCAGAGTCAATCATAACATCCAGTGTTTTAAACATAATATCCAGTGTTTTAAAAGCTCTACCATATAATTTGTAGAATGTGAACTTATTCTTCTGGCTCCCAGCCTAGGAGTCACTGATCATGTAATAAATCCTGAAGTCCCTCATGCCCTTGCACCAAATCGTACTTATCCATATTGTTAGCCTAGCCAGTATGACTGAATTTAAGCCTTGATTCCATTATTAGCCCCTTAGTTGAGGGGGTCATAAGCTGGTTTTGAATATGTGCTCCTTAAGAATTTTCCAAGGAGGTGGGGCAAGATTGCAGCCTAGTAAGGTGTGGAATTTAGTTTATCCTACAGAGCAGCTAGGAAATAGACAGCAACAGTACAAAACAACTGCTGGGGGAATATCGGTGACCGGATACACAGCAAACACCAGTCTGGACCAGGTGGAACAGCTGAGAACCCACACAGAACTGTAAGTTCCCCAAGAACCAGAGGCCAGCAGCCCTGCCCCACAGGCATGCCAGTCTGGTTCCCTGAGGGATAAAGAAACAGACTTTACTAACAGCAAGGGGTTAGCTGAACCAAGCTCCAAGTGCAGAATTAATTTTAAAATTCTGACTGTTGAAAACAAGCCCCCAGCACAAATAAATCTGTAATAGGCATTAAAGGAATTAGGAGTATTTGCCCCAGCAGAGAGGGGGCAGGGCTGATTAAAAAAAAACAGAAACTTTTTGAGTTGGAAAGCACAAAATACTGGAAATGGTCTGGACCCTAAGAAAAGGGATCACACAGAGCCTGGAGATACGTAGAGCCACATACCAACTCAAGCTCTTGCCAAAACTAAAGAGTGTGGTCTGGCTCTGAAAAGGCTTTTCCCTTTTTTTTTTTTTTTACTCTTTAAACAGATTATTAGGTAGAACCCAAAGCGCTCTCAGGTTTGAGCACTGCCCCAGACAAGGGTGGAATTAAGCTTGTTTAAGAGACAAAGTGTGGTGGTTCCACAGGAGGCTAGGGTTAGGGTTGCCATATGATCCTGCAACTACATTGCTTAGTATATACCTGGAGGAACTTAGTGTGAGGACAGGAATAGACATTTGCATGCTGGTGTTTATGGCAGTAGTGTTTGTGATTCACAATGGACGGAGGCGGCCTAAGTGTACAATGGCTGAAGAATGGAAGGTATATACATAGAACAGACTACTGAACCGACACAGGAAGGAATGAAGTTCTGAAACACGCAACTAGGTAAATGAAACTTAATGACTGTATGCTAAATGAAATATCAGAAACAAAAAGACAAATATTATCATGCCTCACTCATATGGACCAACTATAATATAAAACCTCAGTGAACTGAAGTCAAGAGCATAAATTATCAAGTTTGGACCTATTTGTAAAGGGTCCTAGATTGTAAGGTCTTACAACAGGCACATATATTCAGGAGTTGTAACTGTTATTTCTAAATTCAGTAGTTGTAACTGTTGTTTCTAAATTCTGAAATACTGAGCTGTTTATATATAACTTGGTCATTCCAGAAACATCAGGTATTTATGAGACACCTGAGACTCAGAGAGCTCTGAAGATATGAAAGTCAGCATTATCCCATATAGGAACTATTTAAAAAGTTGAAAAAAGGATCAGACTTTGACTTGAGATATGAATGAAGCTGATCTGGATAATACTGTGGTAGATCAGAATACAGTGTTAAGGATGATATTGTCCATATTTTAAAACTTCAAGTTCTGTGTGAGACCAAAGGGAGAGATTCATTTGGTGCAAAATTTATATTTTAGGAGCCTATTATCTATTTAACCTGTCTGGTCAGTTAAGTGAGCATAAATGCATGGAATTTTAAATGGACGTGTGGTCTTGTTGGTTTGTCCAGTTAGTGTGATGCCCCAATATATCCCAGAGTAATTTGGGGGACTGGGGAGACAGGAGGGAATATTCAACTTCCCCATTAGGAGAATTTCTGATATTCTCACAAGCAGTGGGGACAGCCAAATCAATAAGCTGAGCCCTCAATGTTGGGGTTCACCCCTATGAATCTTATTCCTGCAAAGAATAGGCTAAACCTACTTAAAATTATGCCTAAGAGTCACCACCAGAGAACCTTTTTCCAGATGTGGCCTCTCTCTCTAAGCCAACAAGGCAGGTGAATTCACTGCCCTTTTTGCTTATGTGGGACATGACTCCCAGGAGTGTAAATCTCCCTGGCAACTTGGTACAGAAATGCCAGTATGAGCTGGGACCCAGCATCATCAGATTGAGAAAGCCCTCTTGACCAAAGGGGGAAGAGAGAAATGAGACAAAATGAAATTTCAGTGGGTAAGAGATTTCCAACAGAATTGAGAAGTTATCCTGGAGGTCATTCCTATGAATTATACAGATATCCCTTTTTAGTTTATGGTGTATTGGAGTGGCTAGAGGGAAGTTCCTGAAATTCATGAGCTTGTTCCAGTAACTTTGATTCTTGAAGATGAGTGTGTAATGATATAACATTTACAATGTGACTGTGTGATTGTGAAAACCTTGTGTCTGATGTGTCTTTTATCCAGGATATGAACAGATGAGTAAAAATATATAGAGATAGAAATAAATAAATACGGGGGGGAAAGAAAGAATGGTCCAACTCCAGACAAAAGAGTCTTAAAGTAATTTATACTTGCTTTCAAAAAGTTAATTAGATCAATATTTCATGCAGTAAGTGTCTTTGTATTAAATGAAATTTAAACTCTGTATGAGGTTTAGAGAAGGTAACTAAGCAGTCACCTGCTGAAATTCCATTAACAAAAACAAATAAGATGTTCTGAAATAATGAACCCCTCAACTAGGGTGAGATGTTTTAAAAACCTTGCATGCCAAGGAGTAATTAATTAGGTCTTTTCATAATTTACCTCATTGCTGCTGAATGCCTGAAGAATGTTAATTCACATGAAACAGGCTAGGATATAGAATCAAGGAGGAAGAACCTCAGGGATCAGATTGGGTCCTCTTCTTGACTAGGCCACTGTCTTATGGTGTGACATTAACAAAGTGAAGTTTCCTCTCTGGTCCTGAACATTTGCAGTGTAATATGGAGTTAACAACACCTGCCCTGCCAATCATACAGGGTAGTTTTGAGGGTCAGGAAATAATAGAATATACTAACAATTTAGACAAGTGTCTAAATCAAAGAAAAATTGGAGCTCACAGCATTTGAATGACTTATTATCATGAGAACAGGAACAAAATTGGTCAGTTTTTTCAAACAAGGAATTGATGGTATTGTACTTAAAGTAAGGAAAGGCATGGTGTTAACGCTACTGAGAGCATTCATTTTCTCAGTATTCATTAGGTTAATGCAAATAACCCCACTTGGCTATTGGTCACAAAATTTCCCCTGTGTTTTCAATTCCCTGTATGTACATCAGAATTCTGATTTTCTGAACATATGTCTCCTAAATGCCAAATCTTTCCATCGGTAAATTAAACACCCAAGAAAAACCATTCCCTCTCTCATTGTACAGAAGTAAATGGCCTTGAAATAGAGACTACTACTCTATTTCTGTTTTGTTTCCCTATTTCCTCCCTTAAGAAGAAGTAGGAATGCTTAAAGTCATAGCTTTGGAAT
Organism: Myrmecophaga tridactyla; assembly: GCA_004026745.1. Lineage (NCBI taxonomy): Eukaryota > Metazoa > Chordata > Mammalia > Pilosa > Myrmecophagidae > Myrmecophaga > Myrmecophaga tridactyla. The sequence goes on along the minus strand of PVIY010012259.1, from coordinate 10,184 downwards.
TTGGGTTTTAGTCTCCCTTTAGTTAATTCTAAGGAACTATGACCGATTTATTCAACCTCTCAAAATTTCCATTTCCTTGTGTGAGAAATGAGGGTAACCTGTCTTTTAAGGATGCTCTGGAGATCAAAATGAAAATTGATTTAGAGCTCTTAGCACAATGCCTGGCACAAAATTAGTGCTAAATAACTGGCAGTTATAGTTAGAAGCGCTCCTACACAAATTAGTTTACAATTCCCTGAAACAGGTTTTTAATGATTTTCTAAAATAGCAACATCTAAATACATTTTAAAAATAAATATTGCTATACTGCATTTAAGCATTTACAGAGAATGAAAAGGCTGGGCAAGCATTGCTTACTCAATGTCCCCAAGATAACATTATCAAAGGTTAAAAAATATTCAATATGCTACAGATATGATTCAGAGGAATCACTATGTAACTGCCATTTCCAGACCATAATTTTGTCATTCCTCTGGAATTTATCAAATATCTGTTCTGTTCCAGGCACTGAAGATAATATTTATTATCTATCATTTATTATGTGCTAGGCATGATGCTTAAAGATATTCATGCAATATCTTATTTTAGTGTCATGACACCTGTTGAGATAGATCAACCTGGTTTGAGAGCCTAAACCCTTAATAATTATGCCTCAGTGATGGCCCTAGAGGATATCAAGAGCAGGAAAGAGATCTCTACAACCTTAAAGCATCCAGCCTAGGAATAATTTCCAATTTAGGACTCCTCTGGAGAATTCCAACCCTCAGGCTCATCCTCCATTCCCACCTTGGTTGAATGACCTCGTTCTAAGTAATGCCAGAAGACTGGAGCTGACACTTCTCACCACATCCTCAGAGAATACAGTCCATTTGAATTTGTCTTGTGAATATTCTACCTCCTGATGAAACACTGCTTAACCTTGCCATATTCCAGTTGTCTTGGATCACCCCAGCCTAGAGACATGCCATTGCTTCTCTGCCTACAACTTAGTTTGGGATATCTGGTTACTTTATCTTTCTTAACTAACATTCCCTTCCTGTCTAACCCTCAGATTGGAGTCACCATTTTGCTTCTACCCTAATTTTGATTCTCCCTTCAACTACAATGGAATCTTTTTCATTTCTCCCTTCTCTTCTAAGCAATTAAGGTTGATCTGAGGAACAGAAAGGGGAAGACAGAAGTGTGAAAAAAGGAAAGCCTTGGAAGTCATGTACTATGTTTAGACATGCATGCATTATCAGATTTTATTCTCACTATATCCTGATGAGATAGGTCTACTTGGTTTGAAAACCTAAACCCTTAATAATTATGCATTATAATTATTATAGTATTATAAATTATAATTATACTTATATGGAAAATAGGTATTTTCTATGAAATTTCTTTCCTCCCTATTGTTCTTTTTTTTTTTTTAAATTTGCATATGGGCAGGAGGCACCAGTGATCGAACTCCAGACCTCCAGCACGGCACGTCGGAGCTCTGCCTGCTGAGCCAGGGCAGCCGCCCTCCTCCCTATTGTTCTTATTTCAAACCATGAAGTATGAGGCCAAAGAGCAAAGGTTTCTTTGACTTTGAATTCTTAACTCCAGCCAAACCACAAGATCAGATAATTTATATTCCTCCTGTCCATGATCCTTTGTTTTCCTTTTCCTTTTGTCATTTTTTTTCTTTTAGTCCACTGGTCACTAAAGAGGTTGATCTTATGAGTACTTGTTTTTGAACAAGTGTTTTTGCATTGACCTGATGCATTGACACTGGCTATTGACTAAAACCTTATCTGGGGCTGTTGAGGGCTAACTCATGACCTTTCCATGAGGCTTATACATCTTGTAGAATAGATATGTCAAGATATTAGGAATTTGTGTTTTTGCATTGACCTGATTTTCTTATTCTACTCTTTGATTTAGTCCAAATCCTAGTGTTGTAATATAGATAATCCATTTTCCTACTGTACCCAATTAGCCCCTAGAATGAGGAGGAATCAGAAACAGATGGCACCTGTCAAATTCTACTAATTTTTAAGGATTTTCTGAAAGAATATGGTCCTTCAGTGAACATACTTTTCCCTGATAATTTTTCATATATATGCTCCATTTGGAAATATGTTGTTTTTCTAATAGCCAACGCAATATAATAGAGAAAACTCTCAATAATAATTGAGATAATCCCTCTGCTGCAATAAAATAGGAAAACGGTCTTCCAAAAGATTTTAACCTGGGAGCAATCACTCTAATAAACCATTTTCCAGGGCTCCCATGACCCACATTCACCATGTTTTCCAGCATTCTGGACAACAATAGGAGAGTTAAAGAATTCACCACAGAGACTCTTTGCCCAAAGCCCTCATTTCAAAATCAATAAAATAGAGGTTGAAGGGGAATAAAATCACTTACACCAATTAGCTTGCTTCAATAAATAAATAAATATCTAAGTCTTTTAACCTTGTGGGACATTATGAAATTAAAAGTAACTTCCATAGTTATTTTAATCATTGTGAATGAATATATTAATTTATTAAATAAATATTATTGAGGGCTTACTGTGCTAGGCACTGGGAATTCAACCTCATGCTTCATCAATGGAGTATGGTGAAAATAGTATTATGTCACTTCTTCTCCCAGTATCTAAGAAGACTCACAGCTTCTTCTAAGTCCTTCTAAGTCCTGCCTTGAGACACCAGGAAAGAATTCCTAATATCTTGACATATCTATTCTACAAGATGTATAAGCCTCATGGAAAGGTCATGAGTTAGCCCTCAACAGCCCCAGATAAGGTTTTAGTCAATAGCCAGTGTCAACAACTAGCCATGTGAGTGATCCGTGTCCGAGGCCCCCACCCATTTGAACATTCACATGACTCCAGCCACTATCTGCAAAAGTATGAGAGATCCCAAGGGAGAATCAGTGAGCAGGGCTCAGGGAAATTTATAGCTATGAATGCCCATGTTAAAAAAAAGAAGAAAGATCTCAAATCAATTACCTAACTTCACATCTTGAGCAATTAGAAACAGAAGAGCAAAGTAAACCCAAAGCTAGTAGAAGGAAGAAATAATAAAGAATAGAGCAAATACAGATAACATAGAGAACAGAATAGCAATTGAGAGAATAAAGGAACCCAAAATTTGGTTCTTTGAAAAAATGAATAAAATTGACAAGCCCTTAGCTAGAATGACAAAGTAAAAAGAGAAAAGATGGAAATAAATAAAATCCAAAATGAAAGGTGGGCATTACCATAAACCTTGCAGAAATTAGAAGGATTATAAGAGAACATTATGAAGAAATATATTCCTCCTTTCATTTTGGCTGGATTTACTAAAATCAATTATTTTCAACTCTTCATCAAAGGCATTTTAAATTTAATTCTTTTGTTTTGTTTTCCTGCAAGTACATAGATATGAATAATATAAGAAGACTCTACTGCTTTCAATGACAGGGCACCAGAAATACCCATCATTGCTTTTGCAAAATTAGCACAAATGTCAACCCTTTGAAAATGCAATAGCATTTTGGCATAATTATGATAATTATAGCTTCAGAGTTCCCCTAAAAGGGTCTTGAAGACTCCCATAGAACTAGAGATTACATGCTGAGCACATGATACTAAAGCATCAAATCTCCAGCTCAGAGCTATGCTGAACTGAAGAACTATTTCTGTTTCCCTAGTTAGAGGTTGCTAACATCTTCAGTATTCAGGTGTGGTAGGTTGAAATATGTACCTCAGGAAAAAGCAAACAAACAACATTTTCTAATCTTAATCCATTCTTTGAACCCATTGCAAATAGGACCTTTTGAAGATAATGATTTTAGGTTGAGCGTGGCCAGCTGAATCAGGATGCGCCTTAATCTTACTTCTGGAGGCCTTATAAGGAACACCACAGAAAGAAAACCATGGGAGATGCCAGAAGCTGGAAGTCAGTGGAACTCAGAAAAAAAAGGAGAAGACATTTCTATGTGCATTGCCATGTGACAAAGAAGCCAAGGACACAGGGATCACTGCCAGCCTGCTCCAGAATAGTCACAGTCTCCAGGGAAAAAAGCAATACCCTGAACAGCCGGGAAATTAAGACAACAGGTAGCAGAGATGAACTGTCAATCTATAGACATATGACAGTCTTACCAGGAGTCTGAGAAACAATGAATACAATGGAGATTTCATTCTACATGCAATATAGGCTCATATCTACTCTCATCGATGATCTCCTCAGTCACTTCTCTGTGTGAGATTCACTTTTTCTTCCATTTTGCATTGTTTACCTGGTCTGCTTTTTCATAGTTAAATTTATTAGAAGAGAAGTTTATTAAAAAGAGAGAGTAGTACACATTAAAGAGGTTAATGTGGGCATGCCCAAGGGAAGGACACACCTGGTCTCTTAATTAAAATTTGATTTCCTTCATTTCTCTTCATTCTCTCTCATTAGCTTTATCATCAGTGAAACTGATGTCCCAGAAGACTCAAAAGCAAGTCTGTGCATCATCTGTTCCTTTAGATCTTGTCTTGCCAACTGACTTGCAACCTTATTGTTAGGTTAAAGAAGTAACTCTGAACCATTGCTCCTACACATGGTTTTCATTCTTTTTCCCTTCAACTAATACTTTCCCTTCACCTTTAGTCCAATTGCTGTACCCAGCACCCTTTTCCTTATTTTCTTGTATTTATTTAAAATCTTACTAGACAAAGTAAAAATAAATTGATATGCATGCCTAAAAGAATGACATCTTCAAATTGATCAAAAAATACATTTAAATTATGTTTTTCAATAACTACCCAATACCACAATTTTTCTTAAATACCTAACTTCAGAATTGGTGCCACAGGGCCACTGTTATTTCCTTAAGTCACTCAGAATGGGGCGATTCGGAGAGGCTAAGACATCATCTCTCCTTGGAGAAAGTGCTCTCCAGCTAACAGGAAAAGGCAATAAGCAACAACTGTGGGAATTCCCAGACTTTGTTGGGAAGAATCTTCTCTTCCCATGATGAGAATCTACTTGAACCAAGGCCAATATCTTCCCCCATGACCCCATTGTGCTACATATTGCTGTTATTCATTTCAATGCCCCTCCTTCCAATCCTCATAAAAATCTAGACTTACCTGTCTTGATAAACCATCCTAGACCCCAGCCCCACTGCAAGACAGGAAAGTGGTAGCATGGGAAGATGAGATCCATGTCAAGGTCTTTTCCTCACACATTGCAGAGGTAGGTTATAAGATCCCAGTCCTCATCAAATGTAGGAGCTCTGAGATTCAGCAAAGGCTATCCTGAGAGGTGTCAGAAGTAGTTGGTGTACAGATTTCCAATTGTTTCCAGATCCACAGAAGTGGATGGATATTCACCAAGGCCAATTATTCCTATAGGTTAAAAGTAAAAGACAAGAGGTAGGACAGTGGGGACTCTGCAAACTACTCTCTGGTCAGCCTTTCCTTTACTGATCTCTTTTTGCCTCCTCAACTCACAGACCTGATACTGCCTCTCATTGTCCACTCTAGTGTGTCCTGGATGCTGCTCTCCTGTCTGATGCTCTTCTCCCAGGTCCAAGGTGAGATTTCTCTGCCTCCACAACCTGGCTCCCTGTGAATGTTCAGGGCCAAGAAGAGAAAGAAGTCTCCTAGGTGAGACATGTGGGTAAGGAAGAAGTATATTGCCCCACAATTACCTACAGAACTTCCATCTTTACACTGCCTTTGGGTCAGCCAGTTGTGGGAGTCATTACAGTGGCACATTAACATTGGAATGAGATTATTTTCTATTTGTCAGTATACACTTACTGAGAAGTAGAGAAGGGAAAGTGTGAAGGTTCATTAATGAGATATGGGGAAGGGCTGGAGGGTAAGACAGAGAAAGGATGAGGGTAGAAATCGAAGAGAGGGAAAGAGTAAAAAAACAAAAACAAACAAACAAACAAAAAAGACAGATGTTATCTCAGTTCTACATCTCTATTTTTTTCTTGGCACATTGCAAGATCAGGAATTCCTGAAAATGTTGGCAAAGGTGAGAAACTGTTGGGTGTTTGGTGTTACTCCCCAGGAATTAGCCTCATAAATATTCCTCCAAGGTCAGGGACCACCCCCACTCTTCTTTCCCCCCATCCCTCTCCTTTATTTCTCATCCACCCCAGGTGAAGATGTCCAGAAGGATCTGCCTTCTAAATGAATCAGCTGTTCTAAAGGCTCCAAAGTCTATACTCATACTGCTATGCCTTGTTTCTGATGCCAAAATCCTGGATACGTGCAGTTGAGAGAGGTGGGATGTAGGGAGTGGACAGGTAGGGGAAAACACACAGGAGACACAGGTGAAAAGAGTATCTCCATTTTCCAAAAAGCCTGGAGGGTGAGAACTTGCACTTGCAACTCTTGCATGTCCTCCCTTCCTCCCTTTTCCCCTCCCCTTTCTCAGTGAAGTCTCAGGCTCCCTCTCATTTTCCTCATTTCCTACACAGATGGCCTGCCAGAAGTGACCTTGGGACACCTGGTATCTGTACTTAGCAAAGATGAAGGATCCTTCATGGCCTTCCTGGTCAAGAGTAATGTGAACGACTATACATATATCTAGATTGGGCTCTGAGACCCCACAGAGGTGTGGTTACATTCTCTCCTCTCTGTCACTTTTTGTGTGGCTATTGTCACCCAGCCCCAGGGCCTGTCCTTGTGCCTGTTTTGAAATTGCCCCATGGAATCTGCAGCTTAAGGATCCTGGGAGACACTTTTGGGAACATAAAAAGCTTTATGCAAACTGAAATCTGAATTCTGTAGAGTTCCCTGGTCTCCAGTTAAAGTTAATCTACCTCTTGTGAAACTTTATACACATTTCTCCATGAGAATTTGAATTCAATTCCCTCATCTTCATTGGATCCGTACAAACTGTTCTACGGGAATCCTAAAGGAAGAAAGAATAGTTTTTTTTCCTCCTGTAGGACAGTCATTGTCTTCAGTGTTGAGAGGCAAATCACAAGTGAGCCATTAGCTATTGTTCAGCCAGCAAGATGGTACTTTGGATGTTCTACTGCTTATGGCTTTGGGAGTTGCCAAAAGGAGTGAGGAGTTAAGGAAGAGCTTCTCTGAAGAGATTTTTCTAAGGATCTTGAAGAGCAGATCAAATTCCATGATATTGGGGATGGGTCATGCATTTGAGCTTGGGGGATCATGAAAGGAGAACGGTATTGGCCATTCCACTCACCAGGCTCCATCCTCTCCTGTATAGGGCCAGACACCCAATGGAGGTGGGTGAGAATGCAGGAGCACTGACATGCTTAATTACTTGGCTTGGGAGAGAGAACCCTCCACCATAAAAAGACTTGGCTACTATGGGAGCCTATTCAGTAAAACAAGGTAAGAAAGAGAGGAACCACTATCTTCTCCTCTGTTCTCTCAAACCCCATCCTTTGCCACAACTGCAGTTCAGAAATTCAGTATTGGTTTCCATTTTTCCATCTACTTTCATCTCTCCTTTCTTTGCTTCTCATTTTTCTGTTTTGGGACATCAGTGAAAATGAGGGAGAGATTTTGAAGCCTTTGTCAGAATCTGAGATGCTTTTCTGCTAGAATCACAGCCTCCACTATTCCCCTCTGCCTTATCTCTTTTCTCTTCAGGTATCTTCAATGGCAAAATTATAAACATGATCAGCAATCACCCTATATTTGCAAGTTTAAGGACTAGGGTGGGTAGAAGTCAGCAGCTGGAGTTGTTGTAAAGTTTATCATGAAATGAGATGCAGTCTGTGCTGGTTTGAAACTGTTGTGTAACTGAGAAAAGCCATGTTTTTTAATCCTAATTCAGTATCGTCAGATGGGATTATTTTGATTGTTTCCATGGAGATGTGACCCTCCCAATTGTGGGTGGTACCTTTTGATTAGGTGATTTTCACGGAGAGGAATCTCCACCCGTTCAACGTGGGTCTTAATCCACCTACTGGAATCCTCTAAGAAGAAACCATTTTAGAAAAAGCTACAGAGCTCACACACAGCCAGAGACCTTTGGAGATGGAGAAAGAAAACACCCCCAGGGAAGCTGTTTGAAACTAGAAGTCACAGACACCAGCAGATGCCAGCCACATGCCTTCCCAACTGGCAGAGGTATTCCAGACCCATCAGCTTTTCTTGAATCAAGGTATCTTCCCCTGGACATTTTTATAGCCTTACAATTGTAAAGGTGCAACTTAGTAAATTCCCTTTTTAAAAGTTGCTCCATTTCTGGTACACTGCATTCCAGCGGCTTTAATAAACCAAAACACAGTGTGAAGGGAGTGTTCTCCCCACAGCCCCAGCCTGACCTCCTGATTCTGATGTGCCTTCTCCCTCCTCCCTACCTTCATTTCAGGTTCTTCTGTTTATCCTATTGCCCTGAAAACTTGATGAGCAGTAAAAAAGAAAAAAAAAAGAAGTTGTCTATACATTTATGTTTCATGTGTTCAAAACCACGTGCCAACATATAGCCATGCATCTGTCTCCTAACCAAATCCTGAGAAGCAGGGGGGATGGGGAGGGGGAGGTAATTCTCATGTCTTCCTTCGGCCCACATTCACCCTTCCTATGATATAATTATTCAATATATATACCCACTGATGTATTTGTAATGAGAATGTGGGTCCTGTTCATATAGGATCTCAGCTGCCCACATATTCCCCCAGCCCAGTTCCAATTGGTATGATACAAGGAAATTTATGGGACTCTGAAGATGTTTAGAACAATATTTATCAGGTTATTTGCCTGAAACACCAGGGCTGTTTATCTTCTTCCTCAATTTCCAATCAACATTGGGTCACAACTTTTGTAAAATATAATAAAAATTAATTACTTTGAAATCTGATTACAGTTCCAACACATAAAGTGCCAGAATGTAGTCACTCCCTTCCTTAAAATGAAGAAAAAAGTTAAACAAAATGAACATCAACAGTGTTATTTGCACCCATCAGAGAATTGAGATTGTAAGGGAAAGCACCATTTGATATTTGCAGAGACAGGCAACTATAGGAAACTATAGTTGAGAGCTGCTTAACTGGAGCGAGATCTAGTACAGAAATGAGGTCTTAGGAAAGTATAAATGGTAATTTTGAAGAATTGCTGGAGTGAGTGTGGATTAGCAATAAGAGTTTCAAACTCCTAGAGGTCACAGGCTTATGGAGATCCCCACGCTTTATAGATTTTACTTCTAGGCACCCAACCAGGTTCTCATTATGAAGAGCCAGGAAGACCCCTGGTGAATCTGACAGTATATAGTTTGAAATTTGCTTAGAATGTTCTCCACAACAAAGGCTTACTACTCAGGGGAAAAGGTTTAAAACAACTGCAGCCTCCTCTAGCCTTTCTGTATCTCCTAAAGTATTAAAAAAGTGGGGGAAGCTGGAAGAGAAATAAAGAAATGCTTGCAAAAGTGGGACACGGGTCTTTTTGCAATGGGTTTGCCACCAGAACACAGGTGTCATGAAAACCATCATGATATCTTAAGCCAAAATGAAAGGAAAAGACTCATATCAAACATTGTCATTATTGGACACATAGGTTCTTGGAAGTCCACCATGACTGGCCCTCTGATCTACAAATGTGATAGAATTGACAAAAGAACCATTGAAAAATTTGAGAAGGAGTCTGCTGAGATGGAAAGAGTCAAGTATGCCTGGGTCTTGGTTAAGCAAAAAACTAAATGTGAGCATAGTATCACCACCGATATCTCCCTATGGAAATTTGAGACCAGCAAGTATTATGTGAACATCATTTATGCCCCAGGGCATAGAAACTTTATTAAAAACATGATTACAGGTATATCTCAAACTGATTGTGCTGTTCTGATTGTTGCTTCTTGTTCTAGTTTGCTAGCTGCCAGGATGCAATATACCAGAAACAAAATGGCTTCTAAAAAGGGGAATTTAATAAATTGCTAGTTTACAGTTCTAAGGCTGAGAAAATGTCCCAACTAAAACAAGACTATAGACATGTCCAATCAAAGGCATCCAGGGAAAGATACCTTGGTTCAAGAAGGCCAATGAAATTCAGGGTTTCTCTCTCAAGTGGAAAGGCACACGGTGAACACAGTCAGGGTTCCTCTCTCATCTGAAAGGGCACATGGCAAACACGACATTATCTGCTAGCTTCTTCTCCTGGCTTCCTGTTTCATGAAGCTCCCTGGGAGGTGTTTTCCTTCTCCATCTCCAAAGTGCTGACTGATGGACTCTCTGCTTTATGGTGCTGC
>PVIY010012258.1:0-62556 GCA_004026745.1 Myrmecophaga tridactyla | reverse complement strand
ATCTATCTTTCTTTCTGATTTCATTTATGTCCCCAGCCCTCGTCCCTCTACCATTCTCACATGCAGCTTCATTCAGTATTTTAACATAATTACATTACAGTTAGGTAGTATTATGCTGTCCATTTCAGAGTTTTTGTATCTAGTCCTGTTGCACAGTCTGTATCACTTCAGCTCCAATTACCCAATATCTTACCCTATTTCTATCTCTGTTACCAATGACATATTCCAAGTTTATTCACTAATGTTAGTTCATATCAGTGAGACCACAGAGTATTTGTCCTTTAGTTTCTGGCTAGTCTCACTCAGCATAATGTTCTCAAGGTCCATCCATGTTGTTACATACTTCATGAGTTTATTCTGTCTTAAAGCTGCATAATATTCCATCGTACGTATATACCACATTTTGTTTAGCCACTCGTCTGTTGATGGACATTTTGGCTGTTTCCATCTCCTTGCAATTGTAAATACTGCTGCTATAAGCATTGGTGTACAAATGTCCATTTGTGTCTTTGCCCTTAAGTCCTCTGAGTAGATACCTAGCAATGGTATTGCTGGGTCATATGGCAATTCTATATTCAGCTTTTTGAGGACCACCAAACTGCCTTCCACAGTGGTTGCACCAGTTGACATTCCTACCAATAGTGGATAAGTGTGCCTCTTTCTCCACGTCCTCTCCAGCACTTGTCATTTTCTGTTTTGTTGATAATGGCCATTCTTGTGGGTGTGAGATGATATCTCATTGTGGTTTTGATTTGCATTTCTTTAATGGCAAGGGATGTTGAGCATCTCTTCATGTGCCTTTTGGCCATTTGTATTTCCTCTTCTGAGAAGTGCCTGTTCAAGTCTTTTTCCCATTTTGTAATTGGATTGGCTCTTTTTGTTGTTGAGTTGAACAATCTCTTTATAAATTCTGGATACTAGACCTTTATCTGATATGTTGTTCCCAAATATTGTCTCCCATTGTGTAGGCTGTCTTTTTACTTTCTTCATGAAGTTCTTTGATGCACAAAAGTGTTTAATTTTGAGGAGCTCCCATTTATTTATTTCTTTCTTCAGTGCTCTTGCTTTAGGTGTAAGGTCCATAAAACCACCTCCAATTATAAGATTTATAAGATATCTCCCTATATTTTCCTCTAACTGTTTTATGGTCTTAGACCTAATGTTTAGATCTTTGATCCATTTTGAGTTAACTTTTGTATAGGGTGTGAGATTATGGGTGCTCTTTCATTCTTTTGCATATGGATATACAGTTCTCTAGGCACCATTTATTAAAGAGACTGTTCTGTCCCAAATGAGTTGGCTTGACTGCCTTATCAAACATCAAATGTCCATAGATGAGAGGGTCTATATCTGAGCACTCTATTCGATTCCATTGGTCAATGTATCTATCTTTATGCCAGTACCATGCTGTTTTGACCACTGTGGCTTCATAATATGCCTTAAAGTCACGCAGCGTGAGACCTCCAGCCTCGTTTTTTCTCCTCAAGATACTTTTAGCAATTCGGGACACACTGCCCTTTCAGTTAAATTTGCTTATTGGTTTTTCTATTCCTGAAAAGTGAGTTGTTGGGATTTTTATTGGTATTGCATTGAATCTGTAAATCAATTTAGGTAGAATTGACATCTTAACTATATTTAGTCTTCCAATCCATGAACATGGTATGCCCTTCCATCTATTTAGGTCTTCTATGATTTCTTTTAAGAGTTTCTTGTGGTTTTCTTTGTATAGGTCTTTTGTTTCTTTAGTTAAATTTATTCCTAAGTATTTTATTCTTTTAGTTGCAATTGTAAATGGAATTCGTTTCTTGATTTCCCCCTCAGCTTGTTCATTACTAGTGTATAGAAACACTACAGATTTTTGAATGTTGATCTTGTAACCTGCCACTTTGCTGTACTTGTTTATTAGCTCTAATAGTTTTGCTGTGGATTTTTCAGGGTTTTCGAAGTATGGTATCATATCATCTGCAAACACTGATAGTTTTACTTCTTTCTTTCCAATTTTGATGCCTTGTATTTCTTTTTGTTTTCTAATTGCTCTGGCTAGAACTTCCAACACGATGTTGAATAACAGTGGTGATAGTGGACATTCTTGTCTTGTTCCTGATCTTAGGGGGAAAGTTTTCAGTTTTTCCCCATTGAGGCCGATATTAGCTGTGGGTTTTTCATATATTCCCTTTATCATTTTAAGGAAGTTCCCTTGTATTCCTATCCTTTGAAGTGCTTTCAACAGGAAAGGATGTTGAATCTTCTCAAATGCCTTCTCTGCATCAGTTGAGATGATCATGTGATTTTCCTGCTTTGTTTTGTTGATATGGCGTGTTCCATTAATTGATTTTCTTATGTTGAACCATCCTTGCATACCTGGGATGAATCCTACTTGGTCATGATGTTTAATGATTTTAATATGTTGCTGGATTCGATTTGCTAGAATTTTGTTGAGGATTTTTGCATCTATATTCGTTAGAGAGATTGGTCTGTAGTTTTCTTTTTTTTGTAATATCTTTGCCTGGTTTTGGTATGAGGGTGATGTTGGCTTCATAGAATGAATTAGGTAGCTTTCCCTCCACTTCAATTTTTTTGAAGAGTTTGAACAGGATTGGTACTAATTCTTTCTGGAATGTTTGGTAGAATTCACATGTGAAACCATCTGGTCCTGGACTTTTCTTTTTGGGAAGCTTTTCAATGACTGATTCAATTTCTTTACTTGTGATTGGTTTGTTGAGGTCATCTATTTCCTCTTGAGTCGAAGTTGGTTGTTCCTGCCTTTCTAGGAAGTTGTCCATTTCATCTACATTATTGTATTTATTAGTATAAAGTTGTTCATAGTATCCTGTTATTACCTCCTTTATTTCTGTGAGGTCAGTGGTTATGTGTCCTCTTCCATTTCTGATCTTATTTGTTTGCACCCTCTTTCTTCTTTTTGTCAATCTTGCTTAGGGCCCATCAATATTATTGATTTTCTCATAGAAACAACTTCTGGTTTTGTTGATTTTCTCTATTGTTTTCATGTTCTCAATTTCATTTATTTCTGCTCTAATCTTTGTTATTTCTTTCCTTTTGCTTGCTTTGGGGTTAGTTTGCTGTTCTTTCTCCAGTTCTTCCAAATGGACAGTTAATTCCCGAATTTTTGCCCTTTCTTCTTTTTTGGTATAGGCATTTAGGGCAATAAATTTCCCTATTTTCACTGCCTTTGATGCTTCCCATAAATTTTCATATGTTGTGTTTTCATTTTCATTTGCCTCGAGATATTTACTGATTTCTCTTACAATTTCTTCCTTGACCCACTGGTTGTTTAAGAGTGTGTTGTTGAGCCTCCACGGATTTGTGAATTTTCTGGCACTCTGCCTATTATTGATTTCCAACTTCATTCCTTTATGATCTGAGAAAATGTTGTGTATGATTTCAATCTTTTAAAATTTGTTGAGACTTGCTTTGTGACCCAGCATATGGTCTATCTTTGAGAATGTTCCATGAGCACTTGAGAAAAATGTGTATTCTGCTGTTGTGGGGTGTAATGTCCTATAAATGTCTGTTAAGTCTAGCTCATTTATTGTAATATTCAAATTCTTTGTTTCTTTATTGATCCTCTGTCTAGATGTTCTGTCCATTGATGAGAGTGGGGAATTGAAGTCTCCAACTATTATGGTAGATGTGTCTATTTCCCTTTTCAGTGTTTCTAGTGTTTGCCACACATATTTTGGGGCATTCTGTTTCGGTGCATAAATATTCATGATTATTATGTCTTCATGTTGAATTGTTCCTTTTATTAGTACATAGTATCCTTCTTTGTCTCTTTTAACTGTTTTACATTTGAAGTCTAATTTGTTGGATATTAGTATAGCTACTCCTGCTCTTTTCTGGTTGTTATTTACATGAAATATCTTTTCCCAACCTTTCACTTTCAACTTATGTTTATCTTTGGGTCTAAGATGTGTTTCCTGTAGACAGCATATAGAAGGATCCTGTTTTTTAATCCATTCTGCCAGTCTATGTTTTTTGATTGGGGAGTTTAATCCATTAACATTTAGTGTTATTACTGTTTGGGTAGTACTTTCCTCTACCATTTTGCCTTTTGTATTTTATATGTCATGTCTAATTTTCCTTCTTTCTACACTCTTCTCCACACCTCTCTCTTCTGTCTTTTCATATCTGTCTCTAGTGCTCCCTTTAGTATTTCTTGCAGCCTGGTCTCTTGGTCACAAATTCTCTCTGTGACTTTTTGTCTGAAAATATTTTACTTTCTCCCTCATTTTTGAAGGACAATTTTGCTGGGTATAGAATTCTTGGTTGGCAGTTTTTCTCTTTTAGTAATTTAAATATGTCATCCTACTGTCTTCTCGCCTCCATGGTTTCTGCTGAGAAATCTACACATAGTCTTATTGGGTTTCCCTTGTATGTGATGGATTGCTTTTCTCTTGCTGCTTTCAAGATCCTCTCTTTCTCTTTGACTTCTGACATTCTGAGTAGTAAGTGTCTTGGAGAAGGTCTATTTGGATCTATTCTCTTTGGGGTGCACTGCACTTCTTGGATCTGTAATTTTAGGTCTTTCCTAAGAGTTCGGAAATTTTCAGTGATAAATTCTTCCATTAGTTTTTCTCCTCCTTTTCCCTTCTCTTCTACTTCCGGGACACACAGAACACGTATATTTGTGAGCTTCATATTATCATTCAATTCCCTGAGTCCCTGCTCATATTTTTCCATCCTTTTCCCTATAGTTTCTGTTTCTTTTTGGATTTCATATGTTCCATCCTCCAGTTCACTAATCCTAACCTCTGTCTCTTGAAATCTACCATTGTAGGTTTCCATTGCTTTTTTCATCTCTTCTACTGTATCTTTCATTCCCATAAGTTCCGTGATTTGTTTTTTCAGACTTTCCACTTCTTCTTTTTGTTCATTCTTTGCCTTCTTCATGTCCTCCCTCAATTCATTGATTTGGTTTTTGATGAGATTTTCCATGTCTGTTCGTATATTCTGAATTAGTTGTTTCAGCTCCTGTATCTCATTTGAACTATTGGTTTGTTCCTTTAACTGGGCCATATCTTCAATTTTCCTGGTGTGATTTGTTATTTTTTGCTGGAGTCTAGACATTTAATTACCTTAATTAGTTTACTCTGGAGATTGCTTTCACTTATCTTACCTAGGGTTTTGTTGCTAGATGAGTTTGTTTTCTATCTGTTCTTTTACCTTCAGTTCAGCTTTTTCTGGGCCACTATCTTAAGTTTTGTTTAACAGAGGGTAATTTTTCAGTTCTTGTTTTCTTGTTTCCGGTCCTGCTTGTAAGGTGCCTTTTCCCTCCCACCCTTCAGATGGTCTACATAGATATTACAGTCTCCAGAGGTTTTTCCCGGACTAAACTGGCCTCCTATCAGGGGGAAGGAGTCACCTGCATCAGTTTTCCCTGAGGGTGAGACCCAGCAGTTTGAAAGACTTTCCTGTGAAGTCTCTGGGCTCTGTTTTTCTTATCCTGCCCAGTATGTGGTGCTTGTCTGCCTACAGGTCCCACCAGCAAAAGATGTTGCTGCTCCTTTAACTTTGGAAGGCTCTCCCTGCTGGGGGTGTGGTGGAGACAGAGGAGAGGTTGTAGGCTGATTTTAATGGCTTCAAATTGCCAAACCCTGGGGTCTGAGTTCCTTGAGAGAGGGATTCCACCTAAGTTGGGCTTCACCCCTCCCCTGGGGAAGGCACGGGTGGGAGATAGCCCTAAAAGCAGTCTGTTTCTGCCTATGCGTGGGGCAGTTGCAGCCGAGTAGTCCCACCACTGAATCCAGAGGCAGCCACGCCTCCATAGAAACAGCCACAGAAACCCCCATTTTGTCCTCTTTCCTCTCTTTTGGTTAGCCCAATAAGCGACCTCTGCCTTGACCAGTTTTGCGTGAGCTGGGGGCCTATTTTTAGTAGTCAGAATTTGTTTATTAATGCCACAATTGGTGTTTGGTTGGACTCAGTCCCTGCTACTGTTAGAGTCTCTTTCTTTTCCCTCTGGGAAGCTGACTGTGGGGGAGCGGTGCCGGGTGCCTGCCTCCACGGCTTGGGGAACTCATGGTTCCAGAGACTTGCAGTCAGTCCAGCTGGTCCAGACTGGGGTACGCTGTGTGTCCAGTCACTATCGTGGCTCCGGGCGCTGTTCTGTACTGTTTCTGGTTATTTAGTAGTTGTTCTGGAGGATGAACTAAAATGCGCACATTGCTAAGCCGCCATCTTGGCCCCTCCTCTGGACATCAGTTTTGATCACAGTAATATTTTCATCAATATAGCAGTCTCATGAGATTTTTCAGCCCTCATCTTATTTCACCCTCAGCAGAATTTGAGTAATTCCTGCTTATGAAATCTTTTTTTCTCCAGACAATTTTGACTGTTCTCACACGTTGGATTCCCAGAACCTAATATGTAGGATATTTATTTGGAAGTGCTCTTGGGATAAATGTGGTGGAAAGGAGAGGAAAGAAAGAAATCCTGAGCAGAGGGAAAATTGAATCTGCAAAACAACCTTAGTACTGACATGGCCCAGTATATATGTACTAAACTGAACTAGAATGGCCATAACTACATACCCCGGTCTCCATTAATCACCTTGGGAATGTGTGACCTTATGGCATGTGGTTTTCTGCATGTGAGGCAATCCTCAAATATCCAGACAAATAAAGGACATTGTCAGAGTCTGGATAACATTCAGAATCTGAGCAGGAAAAATTTTCACATAAGAAGGATCTTGGTGGACCATTTACATTTCCATCCAGTTCATCTCTTGTCTCACATGGATCTATCTTTATTCAGGTAGTTGTTCCCCCAGGCCTCTCTTCCTGAGGGAATCTGCAAGAGGAAGTATATTTAGACATAATGCTACCATGGATTCAGGTGTTCTTGGGGCCAATCAGTATCCTTCTACCTTGTATATTCCAGATTTTCCACACCACCACATGGCACCTCTTTCAGTCTTAGGTCTTACCCTTGATGGGTCAGATCTCTTTGTCAAAATGCCTTGCTCAGGCAGGTTTTGCTGAATTTTCCATTTATTAACAAAGTTTGACAGGAGAATATAGAGAGGTACCTAAGTAAATCATGTAGGTGCCAAACATATTCTTCCTTCCTCATGTAATATAACAGCATACCTTCTTCCCCCTGATCAAATTAATCACTCTTACCAAGATAGGGATCCCTATTCTTACCTGTCAGGCCCTGATCATAAACAGAAAGAAGTGCCCAGCTGGGACTAAAGCAAAGAGTTCAATGGCAGCATTATTGACCTTATGTCTTTCAAATAAATAATAGAATCAGTTTATCAATGTTGTCAGTGTATTTGGTGTGAATTTTGGGCAGAATTTAATCATATTAATTTGGCACATAGCATATTAATATATTGAACCATATTCTTCATGTTTGTAGAATTATATAAATTTTATTACTCCTTTTTCAAATGGCAAACAACAATTAATTGCCTCTTTGCCAGTTTAAAACTGTTGTGTGCCTCAGGAAAGAAAACTAGCAGACATCACTAAATGCCTTCCCAGCTGACAGAGAAACGCTGAACATCATCAGCCCTTTCTTGAGTCAAGAGATCTTTCTCTAGGGCGGGCCACGGTGGCTCAGCGGCAATAACACTTGCCTGCCATGCCAGAGGACCTGGGTTCATTTCCCGGTGCCTGCCAATGTAAAAAAAAAATAGAGATCTTTCTCTAGATGCCTTAGTTTGGTCATTTTATGGCCTTGAACAGTAGTCTTGTAAATTTATAAATTATCTTTATAAAATCCAAACCACTTCTGGTGTATTACATTTCTAGCACAATTAACAAACTAAAACAGGTATTGGTACAAAAGATGTAGACAGCAGTGGTCTGAAAATGCCAAATATTTTTGAATGGCTTTTTAAATTGATGAGAGGGGATTCTGGAAGACTTGTGAGGACCTTTATAGAGAAGGTTTACTTTGTTTAAAGAGACTATTGGCAGAAATGTGAACTCTAAAGATACTTCTGATTAAGGTCTTAGACAGAAATGGTATACGAGTTATTCCAAACTGGAAGAAAGGTTATCCTTGCTTTTCTGTGGCAGAGAATTTCACCTAATTGAGTCCTGGTTGTGAATGGAAGGCAAAATTTAAAAGCCACAAACTAGGATACTTAGCAGAAGAGTTACACAAATGTGGAAAATGTGGCCTGGTTTCTTCTTGCAGGTTATAGTGAAATGTGACAGGAAAGAGATAAGCCAAGATCTGAACTCTTGTGTACAAAGAAACTAAAAATTGATGGTTTGGAAAATTCTGTGATTCCAGAAGACAGACCCAGGATAATAGTGCCTCATGTGAGGATTTAGCCAAACATGGAACTTGTAAGCTACTACAGAAAAAGCAAGGATTGGAGATGGAATTATCCAGGGAGGATTTGGGGAAAGTCCTACCAACTGATAGGTATGATCCCAGTATTCTGCCTAGAAAATCAACAAGAGTTTAAGAGTTGTCTTTCTCTAGCCAGTCTGCACTAAAAGGGGCAGAAAAGGGACAGATTGAAGGAAAAATAACTTCAAAGGCAGAACCATGGAAGCTAAGATCTAAAACCAAGAAAACTCAGGCCAGGAAAGCAGGCCTCCATGCATTTGGAGAGTATGAGTTTGCCCTGAAAGCAGAGGGCAGATCTTCTGCCTCAATGTTCGGGAAGAATTTTGGTGACTGGACCACAGAGAGGGTAGAGCTCATTCCTTGTGGTTTGGGGAGAGCCTTGATACTCCTCTATTTTTCTGAGGGGGTTTAGAGTGTGGCCCAGAGATGGCAGAGTACCCAGGTGCTCTCTCAATGCTTGTTGAGGGTGGAAACAAGAAAATAGTGATCTCTTAAATGTCCCCCAAGTTTGTACCCTTCACCTCAGTGTTTGAAGAGGGAAGTGTTTCTACTCTCTTAGAAAGGGTGGGACTGCTGCTTTCTAAAGCCCTGAGGATAAATGGCTATCAGACTTTGAAATCTAATGTCGTTTGCCCTATAGGTTTTTGAAACTGCTTGGGTCAGTGAGCTTTGTTTTCCTTCAATTCTTCCTAATGGAAATGATAATGTTGACCATATGACTGTGCCTCTTGTAAATGTTGGCAATAGATAACTTGTTCTGGGTTTTACAGGTCCAGAGCAAGAGGAGAATTTTGCCTTGGCACAGACTGCCTATAACTGAGTTTGATGAGGTTTTTTTTTTTTTACTGGTTCTGACTTCATATTCCATTTGTATGGTTAGGAAAATGCTTTAAGGCTTTGTGATATTGTAATGGAATGAATGTGTTTTATGTATGGAAAGAATATTTGTTTTCCTTGGGGTTCAGAGGGTAGGATTTGCTGCTTTGAATGGTTGTGTATCCCCCAAAAAACCATATTATTTAATTCCAATCCCAATATTTTGGGGTGTAATCAGTTTTTATGCAATTTTATTGAGTTGTATTCACACAGCATGCAATCTATCCAGAGTATGCAATTGAAGGCTCACAGTATCATCATATAATACACCACTACATTCAATTTTTTTAATCATCACATAGTTGTGTATTCATCACCATGATTAGTTTTAGAATATCTGTATCACTTCAGAAAAAGAAATGAAAAGACAAAATCATAAATTCCATACCCTTACCCCGACCTCATTTACCACTACCATTGAAATCTACCCAAATTTGTTACCCCTCATCCCACTCATTATGTAATTATTTATGTCCTTAATTTTTACTCAGCTGTTGGGTGGATTATTTTTTATTAAGGTGTATCCATGGAGATTTAAGCCACCAAATTGTGGGTGGGACCTTTAATTAGGTTGTTTCATGGAGTTGTGGCTCCATACATTCAAGCTGGGTCACCTACTGAAATCTTTTAAGAGAGAACCAATTTAGAAAATGTTTCAGAGCCAACACAGAGAGAAACACTTGTGCAGAAAGAAAATACCCCTTCAGAAGCTCTCTGAAATCCAGAATCCATTTGAAAAGAATATCAAGGAGAGAAAGCTAGCAGACATAACCACATGCCTTCCCAGTTGAAAGGGAAACCTTAAGGCAAAAATTCTGCCACTGAATCACCATTGCTCTACTCTAGATTGGCTTTTTTAAAAAAAATTTACAATACCAAATTTTGGCTAAAATGGAGAGCAACTGAAACTCTCATACATCACTGGTAAAAATGCAAAATTGTACAGAAACTTGGGATAAGTCTGATAGTTGAAAAGTTAAACATGCATGTATCATATATATCATATCACCCAAATTTCCACACCTAGCCATTTATCTTAAAGAAATGAAAACCTAGGTTAACAAACAAATCTGTATACAAATGTTTATAGCAGTCTTATGCATAATTGTCCCAAATTGGGAAATAATCTAAGAATCCTTCAACTGGTGAATGGTTAAACTGTAGTACATTCTTTTTTTTTTTACATGGGCAGGCATCAGGAATAGAACCCCGGTCCTTTGGCATGGCAAGTAAACGTTCTTGCCTGCTGAGCCACCGTGACCCACCCTAAACTGTGGTACATTCATACAATGAAACACCACTCAGCAACATTATACGTACCACAAGGATAGATCTCAAATACATAATGCTAAGTGAAAGATAAGTCACATTCAAAATGCCTCATTCTGTTTGATTCCATATATATGCATTTGCCTGCCCATGTAAGAAAAAGCAAATGAATATATTTTTATTTGAGTATATATTTTTAGCAAAAATATTTATCTTATATACACTACACTATTGTTCACATCCTTAGAAGTGGTGGTTGATCACAAGCCCTTTTATAGATTAAGAGTAGTAGAGCCCTTCTACCTGTAGATTCTCCAGAGTACTTACACAGCATATCAGAATCACTAAAGAGTGAGTTCTCTGGGAAAAGATATATAGATTGTTTTTGGGATTTTTGGAGGAATTAAAAGATATCTGCATAATTTATGTAATTTGATGGTGATGATGTTAAAGACGGCATGTGTTGATTATATGTATCTTTCATCTGAATTAATGAGAGTATGTTTTGGATTATAGAATGATTGCACTTTCAACTGCATTAAAGGAGAGTCCTCCATGAAAATGTTACCTTTTCTAGACTGATAAAGAACCTCTGAGTGTGGAATTTGATGAAAGCATCATCAGTAAGTATTGATTTAAGTGCATTTTTGGCTTGTTTAGGCTCTGTTTTATAAGGAAGAGAATTTTAACCAAAAAGGACAGTCCTTATTTACTTTCTAATTATTGAATTTGACTGCAGGCATTTAAGCCCAGGCTATTTGAGGTCAGGTTAGGTTATAGTGGACAAACTCTTTCTCTAGATTCAAAATTCATTAGTACTTTTCTCAGAGAAACTTGCCTAAAATCATTCAAGGAATAAATTCATGAATTTAGACTAGTAGGAAGTACTGACAAATGAACTAATACATGAATAATGACAAATTTTATGAGTGACCTGAAGGAAAAGAACTCAGTGTTTAAACCTGGCTCAACATCTTAATCATCTCTGTGTGGAGCAGGGACAAGGCAGGACATGAGAAATATTGTTCTCAGTAAATATATATTGATGTGAGTAAGTGCAGGTTATGTTGAACAGTAAACATCAGGTGAGCCAGAAGTTTATGTTTGGGTTGTGAATTCAACTTTATGAAAGTTCTCACAATGGAGGGGAACCTGGGCATGGGTATAACTGTGAGAACAAACTATATGAAAAGGAGATTTTCACAATAATTAATTTAATTATTGTGAAAATAAATTTAATCTGTTTATTAAAATGAGAGGTAGCATTCAGGTAATGGTGTAACCCTTAAGGAATTTGAACTGGGAAGCAAGCAGAAAAAATTTAAACACTGGCTGTGTCTTTTTCTAGCCACGTACTTTTCTAAGATTACAAACCTTAGAAAAGTTTCTGGTTTTCTAAGGTTTCTGAACCTCTTTTCATTTAGTTTGTTAAATAGGCATATCTGCCTTAATCAATATGATTAATTTAAAGATTAAATAAATGTAATTCTCCAAACACATTTAATACAATGTTGTTTATGTGAATTCAGGAACAAATGCATAAGCTAATCTGACTGTTTTCAGAAAATATCATCATCTGTCCATGAAATAATTATATAATTATTAATGATGTTAATACAAATTTAAAACATAGAAGATCTTCCACATTTATAAATTATGAAATGAAAGATGTTACAACTGAAAACTATTAATATAATATAAGATGTCAACTGCAATTTTACTAATTTCAAAGTGAGGTATGGGTTTCATTCCAAATCCTAAATTTAATTTAATTTGAGCCTCCTGAACCTTTCTGGATTGTGAGATGTTATGGCACATGTGCATATGTAACTTTTTGATGCAAGGGATTTTCAGGAATATATTTGTAATACAGCAGCCATCCATTGATCCCCCAAAGTGGAAAAAGTCCTTGATAATAAAATGCATAGTTTCTTGGTTATCTCAATCCAGCAGGATGAGATCATAAGTATTGAGAGGGTGATAGTATTAGACATTTAATGTGTAAGAACAAGGAAAATTTCAGGCAAATATCCTCAGAAGGACAGCTACAAGGTAAAGTAGGACAGGGGTGAGAATTGAGAGGATGGGGGTGGATATTTCAGAAGCCAGACATATTCACAGCTGAGAAAATCCACAGTGAATTCTCTGGATGTGGAGACCAATGTTTTGAGTCAGGAAGGGAATGGAAAATCTCTGAAAACCATGGGCTGATGAAGATATAGAATTCAATGATTTTTATCTTATCTGTACAAAGAAGTTATTCTCTTAGAGCATATTTCATTTTCCTGTTTATTGGATTGGGTTTATTCCCAGGTGGAGGATTAGGAGTCATGAGAGTTGTGTCTGGAAGCCAATGATAAGTCCAGAATCTAATAGCTTCTTTCTACATTCTCAGTTTTGCTTATCTTGTTGTGAGTGTAAACCCAGAGGAAGACAATTCTCAGCTGAGCTGTTGACCATGCAGCCACTGGTGAGTAAGAAATACTTCTTTTTACTGAAATTACCCATGTGAATTCAGCAGATGGGCATAGATATTTGTGCTAGTTTGAAAGGATTTATGTGCCCTAGAAAAGCCGTGCTTGAATCCTACTCAATCTTGTAGGAGCAATGGTTTCTTCTAATCCCTATTCAGCACTATAGGTTGGAAACTTGATTAGGTTATCTTCATGGAGATGTGGTCAATCATTTGTAAGTATTATATTTGGTTAGATGGAGACATGTTTCCACCCATTCTGTATAGCTCTTGATTAGTTTAGTGGAATCGTTTAAAAGAAGAAGCATTTTGGGGACTGCTTCAGAATGTCATAGCCACATGAAGCAGAATAGTCCACCAGCCAGTGACCTTTGGAGATGAAGAAGAAAAATGATCCCCAAGGAGCTTCATGAAGCAAGAGGCCTGGAGAGAAAGCTAGCAGACACCACATTTACCATGTGCCCCACCAACTGAGAGAGAAAGGCTGAATGTCATCACCTTCTTGAACCAAGGTGTCTTTATCTGGATGCCTCAGATTGGACATTTCTATAGACTTGTTTTAATATAGACAATTTCACAACCTTAGAATTGTAAGCTAGCAATTTATTAAATTCTCCTTTTTAAAAGCTGTTCCATCTCTGGGATATTATATTCTGACAGCTAACAAACTAGAACAATATTCTAATCTCATTTAGAAGCTATTCAAGGATCTGAGCTAAAGTTATATTTATCCTGGTCTTTGGAATGGTTATTGTTCAAGTTTGCTGTTTAAATTTCCAACCTATAGTACTGAATATAGTACTGAATAAGGATTAGAAGAAACTGTTGTTCTCACAACATTGATTAGGATTAAAACATGTTTTTTTGCTTTTCTAGGGCACATAAATCCTTTAAAACTGGCACATTCCACCCCCTGGACCCTAAAAAGGACATGGTTTCCCCATATACAAAATACATTCATTCCATTATAATGTCAGAGTGCCTTAAACCATTTCAGTAACATTACAAATACAATACAAGGTTAAAACCAGTAAAGTTCTCATAAAAATCAGCTACAGGCTTGGACAGTTGTAAGGCAAAATTTTCTTCTGAGTCTGGACCTGTGAAACTCAAACAAGTGTGAAACTCAAACAAGTTATCTGCTGTCAACATACAAAGGAGAAAAAAATCATAGAATATATGTACCCATTTCCATAGGGAGGAAGGAACACATGGGTCACAGGACCCAAGCAGTCTCAAAGCCCTGTAGGGAAAATTCCATTAGATTTCAAATCTGAGAGTCATTTATCTTTGAGGCTTTAGAAAGTAGCAGTCCCACCCTTTCTACAGGTCTATGCTTGCCTCTCTGAATTCAGCATTGGGAGACACTGGAGAGACCACCTTTAATTCAGCTCCACCCTCTCTAAGCATCAGGGCCACGCCCAGCCTCACTGCAAGCTTTAGGGTACACACTTAACCCCTCCATATGGTGGCAGCCCTACTCTCCTCAATCCCCAAAGAGTGTGCTGCACCCTCTCCAAGGCGTGAGGCGTCACCCACCACTATTCCACTGCAATGATGTGGAAGGCCCATCCTCTTCCTTTGGGGCAAACTCACCTCTCCACGTGCTTCAATGGGTTCCCTCTCCTAGCCTGAGGCTTCTTGATTTCAGATCTCAGCCTCCATGTTTCTACCTTTGAAGTTATTTTTCCTCCAATGTGTCCCTTCTCTGTCCTTCTCTGTTCTGACTGCCTATGGTTCTTTTTACACAGCTCCTGCAACACTTTCATTGGCTTTGTATAAAATAGTCTCAGATCATGTCTATCAGACATAAGAAGTTTCCACAAATCTATCTTGAATAACTTCATGTCCAATCATAGCTTTCTCTGAAATGGCTGGCCGTTTCCACACTTGGTTAAATTTTCGAGTGGGGCACTATTCTCTGGGATCCCCCTTTACAGAAGCTCAGAATTTTCCAGAAAATCAACATCTGGTTCCTGTGTACCCAAGAATTCAGTGTTCAGCTTATCCCTTTCCTGTTGCATTTTGCTATAAGCTGTGAGGAGAAACTAGATTGCACTTTCCACATTTAATTTGGGAATCTCTTCTACTAAATTACCAAATTCATGGGTTTTAAAATCTGCCTTCCATCCAAATCCACAGGTCAATTGTGCCATATGATCTGCCATTTTAGAACAAGAATTACTTTCTTTGCCGTTTGCAATAACACATATCTCATTTCTGTCTAAGCTCTTATCAGAAGTATCTTTAGAGTCCATATTTTTACCAACAGTCTCTTCAAAGCATTCAAGGCCTTCTCTATCAAGCTGCTCATAACTCTTCCAGAATCTTCCCTTTTTCCATTTTAAAAGCCACACCAACATGTTTGGTATTTGTAAATTGTAGCACCCCACTTCTCTGATGCAAAATCTGTTCTACTTTGTTAGCTGACATGATGGAAAATACCAGAATCAAAATAATGGCTTTTAAAAGGAGAAATTAATACGTTGCTAGTTTACAGTTTTAAGGCTGTGAAATTGTCCAGTTAAAATATGTCTATGGAAATGTCCAATCTAAGACATCCAGGTGAAGATAACTTGGTTCAAGAAAGCTGATGACATTCAGCATTTCTATCTCAGCTGGAAGGGCATATAGCAAACATGGTGTCATCTGCTGGCTCTCTTTCCAGGCCTCTTGCTTCATGAAGCTCCTGGGAGGCATTTTCCTTCTTCATCTCCAAAGATTGCTGGCTGGTAGACTCTGTGGTTCTCTCATCCTTCTGTCATGGTTCTGTACCTCTCTTCTTGTTCTCAAAAGGGACTCTGTCTGAAATGGCTCCTCTTATATAGGATTCCAGCAAACTAATCAAGACCCAAGTTGATCCATCTAATCAAGCGTGGTACCCACAACTGATTGAGTCATGTCTCTGTAATGATAATCTAATCATGCTTCCAACTGATAATAATGAATAGGGATTAGAGGAAACCATTGCTCTCACAAGACTGATTAGGATTAAAACATGGGTCTTCAAGGGTACATCAATCCTCTCAAACTGGCACAGTGATCATTCCTTAATAAGTAATCTTTCAGGCACAAGTTTTTGCAGACTCCATTAAGACTCTGTATTCACTGGAGAACTAAGAGAGGTTTGTTCTCATTCAGCCCATGTCCTCTTTAGAGAAATAATTTACTCATTGATCCTATTAATGCCTGCAAATGGCTTAAATGTACAGTGAGCTTAGTTGATAGAATTGGGTAATAGAAGATATTTATAGTTGGTAGGGAGGTTGGTGTTCAGCAAGTGAGTTCTTCAGTACAGGGTTGCAGTTGCTAAAATGGTTTTGCATTGCTGAGAGATGCAAATGTGAGGATTAGTTAATAGAAGGAAAAGAGGAATAATTTATTTTCCTCAAATCATAATTTCTTAAAGTTTTAATGTATAGTTGTACATTTTTTAAAATTTTCAAAATGGATATCCAAAATGTTCCCTGTCTTTTGTTCTCATTGCTCTTTTCCCATTATTTTAAGCAATTTATTCAAATTTTGTAAATAGAAGTCATGAAAAGAAGTGTTGTTTCTTTAATGTTAGCTTGAGTTCAGGAGTATAGCAAGTAGAATAAAATTCATGGCCCTGAGAAATTTTGTGATGAAATGGAGAGACCAGAATCACTTGCGGGTCTTCTTTTATTCTTGAACATAAAGAGGAGGTAAAGATATTAAAGAGAGGATGAACATGGGTTTTGAAGATCCCAAGGAAAATTGAGTTTGAATGATCTCATATCCCTGGAATGGGCAGCTAGGATCATCTTTCGGTATAGGACTTTCAGGAGTCTGTGAAGTGAGCCACTGATCTATACTTGTATTTTATGATAGATACCTAAAGTTATGGAAAATTTAATGAGGCAGCATACACTGTTCCAACTTATCTATGATAACTATTTATTTCTGTAGAATGCTATACTTAGCTGCAAAGTTTGCTGCCATTCTATTGAACAATATAGCTGTATATTATGTTCAGATGCAAAGTACTTTAAACATAAGCTCATTAGATCTTTCAAAATTTCAAACTGTTTGAGAAATGATGTCTTAGATGAGAGAAAACAGGTCATCTGGGGCAGTAATCTAACTATAGCTATAAAAGTTGCAACACATGTGTATTCATTGTACTGTGATGAGTCTGTATATTTACTTGAAATAGGCAGGAAATGTTTTTTTTTCGTTATAAATGCTGAAGTGCAAATTATACCTCACCATCTGCAAGTTACAATGATCAGTTTATTGGGAAATGTCAAGATTATATTAGACCATGTGTTTTTTGAGATTTTTTAAAAATAATTGAGTCAAATAATCAGTGTGTACCTGTATATGTCCATATCTAAGAAAGACAGATTATTCAGCATTGAGAATCATCTGACTTGAAACTCAAATGCAGTTTGGGCTTTCTGCAACAGTTACCAATTCCTCAGTGCTATGCTCCCAATCATTGTACTCTGAATATTGGCCGATGGCCCTTTCTGAACACTTGTATCTCTGATGTTTTTAGGAGTTAGTGAAATTGAAAGATGTAGTTATAGAATTTACTCAGGCAGAGTGGGCCATGCTGGATTCATCCCAGAGAAGGCTGTTCAGAGATGTGATGCTGGAGAATATCAGTCATCTGCTCTCAGTGGGTGAGTATGAAATGTACCTATCTGATCTTCTTAAGAAGTGTCTAGAATAGCTTGTGTACATTATTTTAGATTTTACTTTATATTCACATTCTATGTTATTTCATAACATGAAAAACTATCTAAGATTTTTGTCTCTTTACTTATTACATACATCTAGATTTTCCCCTGACTAAAATATAATCTTTGTGAACACAAATTCCACATATTTCTTTTACTCAATTTTAAACACTCAGCACAATGTTGAGAATACAATGAATACTTTCTATAAGGATAAATAAGGAGATTAAATATGCCCTAAATAATTATTGTGCTCTAGGGATTTTGTGTGGATTCAGATGATAGTAATAACACAACTGGCATAGCATTTTCCACATTAACTTAGAATGTTCCAAGGGAACTTATTGTATTACTCAGGGTTCCCCAGAGAAACAGAGCCAACAGAAGCTATCTATAATATGAGATTTTATAAAAGTATCTCACACCAACTGTGTGGCTGCATTAAGTCAAAATTTTATAAGGTAGGCACTAGCTGGCAACTCCAATGAAGGTCATCAATGAACTCTCCAGGAGGGGCTGGCTGGCTGAAGAAGACATGGAAGTTCTCTGTTCTCCCTTAAAAGTCTTCAACAAATTGAATTAAATCCAACTGATTCAATTCTCTCTTTGTGGAAGACATTCCCTTATTTGATAATAGATGTAATTAGCCATAGATGGAATAAACTAAGTAATGATTTAGTAAACCACCCTTCAATTTATTAATCATCCATGAAATTTCTTTGAAGTAATGGTTATGCCAGTGCTTACTTGATCAGAAAACTGGGTACCCTCACATGGCCAAGTTGACATATGAACTTAACCATCACAATGTTTTTTAATTCTTTGTGAAAATCATAATGAACTATTTTGGAAATCTAGAATTTCCTTGTCTGAAAATTAGAGTGTTCTGCACTCTGTTCTTGAGTGTGGCTCAGCAACCAGAAGTTCTCACTGTATTTGGATACAAGATCAAGATTTAACACTTTGATGATGAAAAATGGTCAATATTCTATGTTCCAGGTAATTTCCCCCTGGCTGGCCTTCAACAGTTATATTCTTTTTAGTCATGATAGTGGTTTGAGGCTGCATGTACTGCAAAAAAAGAATATTCTTAAATCTAATCTATTTCTTCACATGTGAACAATTGTTTTTTGTATTAACTTCTGATGAGTTTACTTCAGTTAAGTTGTGTCCTTTCTCAAGCAGGATGGGTTTTCATCTATTACTGGAGTCTTTTATAAGAGAATAAAATTCAGAGAGAGAGTAAAAAAGCCATAGGTATAAAATTCTGAAGTCAATGAAACCTTGAAGAAAAGAAAGAAACCAGGAGACAACATCATATATCTTGCCATATGGCAAGCTAAGGAACGATGGTTTCCAGTTGTGAGTCTCAGAAAGCCACAGTCTTGGGGAGAAAATGTTGCCTTGATGATGCATGGATTTGGACATTTTCCAAGCCTCAGAACAATAAACTAATAAGTTTCCATTTTCAAACCAACCCATTATATTCTATTTGCTTAAGTAGCCTAGGAAACTAATGATGGAGTTTGGCCCAGGCATTTGATGTGCTTTTGTTGCATATGCCACAAATGGCAATACAGCTTCAGAATGGGGTAATTGGTTGAGGCTGGAAGGATTGTGAGGTCATTTATAGAAATAGCTTAGATATATTTGAAGAGAGCATTCAAAGACATATGGATGTGAAAGGTATTTCCAGTAATGCCCTAGAAGGTAATGATGATGTATTATAGAGACAGGAGGAAAGATGATTCCTGTCACGATTGAGTTCTGATAGTGTGTGGAAGACAGATTTTCATTTATGAACTTGGATATTTAACTGAGGCAATTTCCAAGATAAGCATGGGAAGTTCAGATATCTAATTGCCACTTATGTTAAAATGTGAGAGTAATGTGATAAGCTGAGGACTGAAATCATGGGCATAAAGAAATCAGAGATTAATGGTTTAGAGAACCTAAACTTCTGGAAAGTGAGCCCCCAGAGAATAGCCCTTCATGTGAGGGTTTAATTAAACATGAGACAAGTCAGCAATTCTGTTCTACTCAAGATTGGAGGTGCAGTTATCCAGGAAAGATATTTGGGATGTTGTTCTGTCTGATGGTTTGGACCTCTGTTTACAACATTCACAACTGACAAGTTGTTTGCAAAATCTGCCTGAACAACCACTGGCAGCCTTGATGAAAGGGACAGATTGCAGGAAAAATCACTTCAAGGGTAGAGCCATTGAAGCTGAGGTCTGGACCAAAGACATCTCAGGCAAGAAGGAGGTGGACCCAGCAATATATGTAAAAGGGTATGTCTTTTTCACAGCTTGGAGTGTGTTGGCCTCACCCCATGTTGAGTACCACCCAATTCTTTCAGATGGTGGAATCAGAACCCATTGGGATTGTAGAATTTCCCTCTGCCACCTCACTGTTCTGAGAGGCATGTGACTATTCCCCAAGGCTTTCAGAGTCAGGCCACAACCCCAAAGTCCTGAGAGGTTGAAGATTTCACTCCTGTGTTTACAGAGAGCATGACTGCTGCACAAGCACTTGGGAGGGCTGAAATTGGCACTTCATCAGTCTTAGAGGACAAAATTTCATTACATATGTGATTCTCAGAACATGAAATGTAACAGAGTATGTCATGCATGGTTTGGAACCATAAACTGCTTTCCTTTCACCAACCAATCAAATGGAAGTGTTTATTTTATGCTTGTCACTCCATTGTACATTCTTCTCTAGATTTCACAGGTACACAAGCAGAGAGCACTTGTGCTACAGGACAGACCACACCCATAACCAATTTTGATTATACTTTGTACTAATCATTGCTTCTGAAATGGCTAAAATTTTGGGAGGATATTTTAACGGAATGAATGTATTTTGCCTATAGAAAGAACAGGTCTTTCTGGGTTGCGCAGTGTGGAGTGTGGTGGTTTGAAATTGTATGTACCCAGAAAACATTTTGTTAACTAAAATCCATTCCTGTGCTTTTTTTATAGTTGTGCTTTTATACCAATTGAAATATGATCTTTTGGTGGGTTCCTTCAATTAAAGAGTATACCATCCAAAAGAGGATGTATTTTAATCCTATTACTGACATACTTTATAAGAGAATTTTGTTAAGAGAATAAGATTCATACAGAAAGAGAAAGCTATCTGAAATAAGATGACATTATGAAACCCAGAATAGAAGGAAGAGACAAGTGACGCTACTTGTGTCTTGACATATGACAGGCTAAGGAAACAGTGTTAGCAGATGCCAGCTCCAGAATGCCACAGTGTTGGGGAGAAAGCTTTGTCTCAACTGTACTTTGATTTGGACATTTTCTTGGTTTCAAAACCATGAGCAAATAAATTTCCAATTTTAAGCCAACCACTTTCATGGTGTTTGCTAAAGCAGCTTAAGAAGCTAAACATCACTGTGTCCATTTGAAAATATTATGTACTCCAGAAAAGCCATATTTTAATCCTGACCCAATACTGTGGGAACATCTTTTTCTTTAAATCCTACAATAGTGTAGGTTCGAAATTTTTATTAGATCATCTCCATGGTGATGTGACAAACGACTCCAGGTGAGACTTGATTAGTTTACTGGAATCCTTTAAAAGAGAGAATCAGATAAATCAGGAATGACAGAAACATCAGAGTCAACAGAAACTTCACAGTACAGCTGACAGTTGCAGGCACATGGAGAATAGGGACACAGATATTTGGAGATGCTTAAAGTCCAGCAGATGTTGTATAAGATGTTAAGTAAGGCAGAACCTGGAGAGAACCAAGGGAAGCCAAAAGATGAAAGCCAGACCTGGAGAAGTAAAGTGAGGAACACTCACAGGATCAGAGGCTGAAAGCAATTGAGCCTGGAGCAAGGGACCAGAAGATGCTAGCCACATGATTATCCAGCTGACAGAGGTGTTCCAGACACATCTGACTTGAAGAAATGATGTGCATGTCATTCCAAAGTGGAAGGAAAACATTCTTTGTAGATGGGAGACAGAATTTGAATGTGATGAAATTGGATATTTAGCAGAAATTTCCAAATTAAATATGGAAAATGCAGCTTCCTTGAAGGTTATAGTAAAATATGAGGGAAAAGAGATAAGTTGAGAACTGGACTCTTGGATACAAATGAAATGAAATTGGTGTCCTGGAAAAGTTTTGGTTTCCACAAAATGAGACCACTGTTAATTGGGACCCACATGAGAATTTATCCAAGCATGGAAGTAACTCAGACATTACAGGACAAGCAAGGATTGGAAATGAGTATCCAAAAAGGACTTGTGAAAGGTCCTTTTGTCTGATCACTTGATCCCAGTGTATTTCAAAGAAAATGAACAAAAGTACTGTGGAATCTGTACAATTGGAACCATTGCCTGTCTGGTATAAAGGGTATAATGTAGAGGGAAAATGTCTTCAGGGGCAGAACATGGAAGCTAAATTCTGGAGGCAGGAAATCTTGGGCCAGGAAAGTGGGCCCATCCATACATGTGGAGAGAGTGCATTTGACCGGAAGCAGAGGGCAGACCTTCTGCTTCATTGTTCAGGAAGAGTTGTGCCATTTCAGGCCTCAGAAAGTGTGGAGTCCATTAACTAGGGATTGGCATGATCCCGGTTGATACACGATTGTTCTGGAGGGGTTGAGCATGTTGCACCAAGATGGCAGAGATCCGGGGTGCTGCCCCAAGTATGGAGAAGGTGAAGCTGGGAAAAAGATGCTGCTGCTAAAGAACTTCAGTTTTGCAACAAACCCAGCATTTGGAGAGAGAGCAGGGCCAATTCATAGGCCCTTGGGAAGGACAGGAATGCTGCTTTCTAAAGCCCAAAGGATATATGCCTCTCAGAATTTTAAATCTAATGGAGAATGCATGTGGGTTTCCAGAGATGTATGAGTACAGTGGCCCCATTTTATATTTTTATATCTCCCTATAGCAATGGAAACATGTATCCTATGACTGTCCTGCTTTTGTATATTGGCAGCAGATAACTTGCTCTAAATTTCACAGGTCCAGAGATGGAGTAGAATTTTTGCCTTAGAGCAGACCATGTCTATAATTGACTTTGTTGAGAATTTTTACTGGCTTTAACATCTTACTGTATTTGAATTGTTACTGAAATGGTTTAAGGCTTTTGTGATATTTTGATGGAGTGAATGTGTTTTGTATATTGAAAACACATGTCTTTTGGGGGGCCCAGAGGTTGTAATGTGCCAGTTTGACAATGTTATGTACCCCAGAAAAGCCATGTTTTAATCCTGATCCAATCTTGTGGGAGCAGCTATTTTAATTCTGATTCAATAAGTCTGGATTGGAAATTTTGATTAGATCATCTACATGGAAATGGGGCATGCCCAATTGTGGGTTTGACTTTTGAATAGATGGAGATGTGACTTAACCCATTCCAGGTAGGTCTTGATTAATTTACTGGAACCTTTTAAAAGAGGGAATATTATGGAGAGAATCAGAAATTCCAGAAACATCAGAACCAACAGAAATTTCACAGCAGGTCTAACCCAGATGCAGACACATGGAGAATAGGGACACAGATATTTGGAGATGCTTGGAGCCCAGTAGATGCTGCCATAAGATGTTAAGCAAGGCAGAACCTGGGTAGAGCCAAGAGATGAAAGCCAGCCGTGAAGAAACAAAGTGAATAATATCCACAAGAACAGAGGCTGAAAACAATTGAGCCCAGGAGCAAGTGACCAGCAGGTGCCAGCCATGTGCCTACCCAGCTGACAGGTGTTTCTGACCCATTGGTCTTTCTTGAGCAAAAGTAATCTTTTGTTAATATCTTAAATTGAGCACTTTCATGTCCTTAGAACTGTAAACTTGTAAATTATTAAATTCACCTTTATAAAAATATTCCAGTTCTAGAATATTGCATTCCAATAACTTGCAAACTACACAATCACCATCCTTAGACTTCATGATAATATATTGTTAAGTGCACAAAACTGAAAATTTCTTGTATTTTTCCCCATAAACAGGATATCAGGTCTGTAAATCAGATGTAGTTTCAAAGTTGGTTCAAAGGGAGGAACTGTGTGAAGAAGGAATTGGATTTTTTCAAAACCAGAATTCAGGTGAGCACTTCCTTGGAACATGTATTTAGGACAAGGAGGAACCTTGTCAATGAGTGACTCAAATATCACCTGCAGGTTTCTGCAAGTTATATTTTCTGAAATGTACATGTACATATTGGGGAAATATCCTCAGTTCAAAGTAGCAAATACTTAACATTCTGTAATCAAATGTTATTGGCTTTGGCAAAATAAATGTCTATGGACAATTGGATTTAAACTTTCACCTATGACCCTTTTCTCATCTTTGGCTTCAATGCTTTTCCCTCTCTTTACCTCCCCAACATAATATTTTTGAAATAATTTTTCTTATAATTAAATCTTGAAAATATTTCTAATTGATAGTGTCATATAAAGGTTTCTACTACCTCAAGTAATCCTTAATTTGACATTCTTTCTCAGATAACTGTCATTTTAGAAACAATTATATGGCTATGTGTGCTGCTTCAACATGTTCATTTTCTTAATGCTGGTCTAGAAATTAGTTGGTTTTTCAGTTCTTTCAGGCAGGGAATGGTGTGTTAAAGAACAAGAAATGCTATCTGTGCATCGTATCTGCAAAAAAACATATCTACCATTATGTCATTGGTAAGCATTATGGCTGTAACCCTGGTCTTCCCCCTAGAAATGGAATAAATTAAAAATTCAGTACAATCACTTAACTATAAGTTGGTTTAAGTGTGAATTCTGGTAAAGTCTGTGATAATTTGAATATAGAAAACAATTAATTTGAACACAATAATATAACCTTCCTTATATATAAAAAGATAATTCTATAAATATGGGACATATACTCAATCTCTGAAACATAAAGTCTTCAAGACTGATTAGAAAGTTCTGTAGTGGAGAAGCTACAAAAGAGTAGATCTCTGTACATGCAGAAGATTAAAATGATTCATAAATAACATGGGAAATATTTTAATTGGAGATTGTCACTGATTGGTTAGTTTAGAATTCAGATGTATTTGGATTGATATCTATGGACCAACCTCTTACATTTTCTCCTCTACTTCCTTGAAGCAGAATTCTCATACTCAAAAGAATGGTATTATATGTAGTAAATTGCCAGAAGATTGTACTCATAGTTCCAGAGTGTTTCAACATGTATTAACTCACAAAGGAATGAAATCCTACTTCAGCAATCTATTTGGAAAGGCCCTCAATGATCTATCATCTTTTAATCAACAGCAGAATTTTCACCCTGGAAGTAAGTCATATGAATGTCTTCTAATTGAGAAATCCTTTGTTCAGAATTCTGGCCATACACATTACAATGGAACTCATGTTGGAGAGGAACACTGTGAATATCATCTATGTGGAAAAAACTTTACTAAATATTCTGAATTGATACAACGTGAGAGAACTCACCCTGGAGAAAAATCATATGAATGCCATCTATGTGGGAAAGCCTTCACCCGTTATTCTCACCTTAAACAACATGAGAACACTCATACTGGAGAGAAACCCTATGAATGTCATCTATGTGGGAAAGCCTTCACTCAATCTTCTAGCCTTAAACAACATCATAGAACTCACACTGGGGAGAAACCATATGAATGCCACCGATGTGGGAAAGCCTTCAGGTTTGCTTATCTTAGAGTACATGAGAGAATTCACACTGGAGAGAAACCATGTGAGTGTCATATATGTGGTAAAGTCTTCACCCATTGTTCTACCCTCAGAAAACACAAGAGAATTCACACTAGGATAGAAATTCTATGAATGTCATTTATGTCAGAAAGTCTTCACCCATTATTCTGACTTTAGAAAATATGAGAGAACTCACACTGTAGAGAAACCCTATGAATGTCATCAATGAGGGAAAGCATTCAGTTTATCTTCTTATCTTAGAGTACATGAGAGAATTCACACTGGAGAGAAACCATATCAGTGTCATTTATGTGGTGAAATCTTCACCCATTGTTCTACCTCAGAAAACACGAGAATTCACACTGGAGAGAAACTCTATGAACATCATTTATGTCAGAAAGTCTTCACCCATTGTTCTTACTTTAGAAAACATGAGAGAACTCACACTGGAGAAAAACCATATGAATGCCATCTATGTGGGAAAGCCTTTACTCTTGGGTCTGATCTTAGAGTACATGAGAGAATTCACACTGGAGAGAAACCATATAAATGTCATCTGTGTGGTAAAAGTCTTCACTCATTCTTCTAGCCTTAAACAACATGAGAGAACTCACTCTGGAGAGAAACCATATGAATGCCATCTGTGTGGGAAAGCCCTCAGCCAATATTTTAACCTTGGACAACATGAGAACACTCATACTGGAGAGAAATCCTATGAATGACATTTATGTCAGAAAGTCTTTACCTATTATTCCAACCTTAGAAAACATAAGAGAAGTCATACCGTAATGAAACCTTAAGAATGTCATCTATGTGGGAAAGACTTTACTCAGTATTTTAACTAGAGACAAGTAAGTGCTTTTCTCCTTAGCATTCAGATTGCCTAAAGGACAATCAGTTTTCAGAGTTCCCAGGTGAAAGAGTGCATGTGCAAAAATTGAATCCAAATATAATACTGTTTCCATAGTATTACAACATCATTTATAACACTGAATACAAAGTGGCCATTCATTTGATAGTCACTCACTACCTCCTTAACTAAATTCAGACTAAGTATCACAACTTTGACTGATGTGGATTTATCACATTTAGTCTCTATGATGGGATTTAAACTTGTTCTCCCCTAATGGCATGTTCTCCCTTAATGGACCAGGTAATTAAACAGATTTTGAAATAATTATTGAATGTATAGATTTTATATATAAAATTGCAACCACAATGTAAAGAATGCCTGATCTGTTCAAAATCCCAATGGTTATACCTTCATCACATTTACCCCTTAACACAAAATACACCAGTGTATGTTTCTTCAAAATAGGAACACTCTCTTTTGTAACCACAAAAACCCAAATCAGAAAATGAAAAGATCCAATCCACAGCTCATTTTTGAGTGTTACCAATTGTCCCTAAAGGGGGAAAAGATTTCCATGTCCATTTCAGCTCATGCTTTTCAAATTGGAATTGTTCCTGAGACATTCTTTCATGTGCTTGACACATTGGCAAGCACATATGATGCTAACTTGAGTCTTCCCACAGCTTCCTCCTGAACAGACACAGGCCTAAATTCCAACAGCAAACCCCAGACTGATGCTGTCCTCTCCTCAGTTCATCCCATCCAAAAAGACCTGAAATCCACCTACTCCAACACTAGTGATGTCAACTTGATAACTGGATGAACTTTTATATACACATGGAAAAATTATTTTCTCATTATAATGAAAATGAAATTTATGGGGCTATATCCTGAAAGCATCTATGCAATCATCCACACCCAATGTTATGACACTAAAAATTCTTGATAATCCATATAACTCTACTATTTTCTCACAAAAGATGCATTGTCTTTAGGAAACATGAAGATTCATAAAGTCCAATTAAAAGGTATAGGAAATAAATAGTCTAGGATAGTCATCAAATTTAAAACCTTTCACTATTTCCTAATTTTGTCATTTTTCCTTAATCATTCACAAATCTCTCCCCTCCATTGAGAAAGTATAGAGCATAATGAAAGAGAATGTTCATATATGCTGATTCTCACATTGCATATTTTGTATTAACTTTGTTTATGCAATTTTTGTAATTAACATAGAAATTTTTTTGTATTTTAAGGATGCTGAGAAATCCTAAATATTTTTCAAATGATCTTGAATGGATATTCTAGATCTTACTTTTCCATTTGCTGCATTCTCCTCCCATACCAATCCTAAGACATTCCTTGATTGAATTTACATCATATGAAAAGCCATAAAATTATGTCCTTTTGCAGGAAGAAGGAAAATTTGAGGCATGTAAAAAGATAAAGCTGCAAACACAGCAATAAAGAGGTTGGTAGACAGTGCTCAGAATGGAGTGCCAAGAATCAGATCTTTGGCAGGGGTAATTTTTCTACAACTGTGTTATACCATTTCCTAGACTCCATTGTTCAAGTATCAAGAGTTTCTTCAGGCAAATCTTTACTTAGTCATGTATCCAGGAGTCAGGTCTCACCTTGAATCTTGTCATGGGATTCACCAAATCAACTGTGCTGACATGGGGAAGTTCATATAAGTACAGGTATATCAAGCAGTTTTCAGACAGAGACAAGTCTACAGAATCCTATAAGTTGATATCAAATTGAATAATGGTGGTCCTATAAGCTTGCAATAAAAATCTCTAAAGTTGAAGATTGTGGAATAAGAAGTGCAGAGTTTCCATTAGTAAAAAAAAAAACACCTAAAAGATGGGTAAAAACTGTCCAAAGCTGCCATTCTGGGCTCAAAAGATCAGTGGAGTACCATGCTGGAGGAAGAGAAAGAGAAATTGTGATGGAGAAATTATAGTGAGAAACTCACTTGGCTGTGCCTATTTGCACTTACTCCCCACCCTTGAGTCTAGTAGTTTCTGGTCAGCCCAGTTCCTCTATGTCAGAATGCTGTGCAATGGAATTTGTGAAGTCCCTTGCCAAATTGGGAACAGGGTGACATGGCACAGTTCTGATACAATTGTTGCCCAACAAAATAAGACATCTTGATCCCACAGCCCTGCCTCATTCCACACAGGAATCCATGGTGCCTGGAATACCATTGTTTACTCAAACAGAGAAACTGCCATGGATGACACAATTTCAATTGGCCATATCTCATGGTACCCATCCCCAAGCCCCAAGGCCAAAAGCTTCTAATAAGCTTACTTCCTGCCTAGTGGGCTACTGCAGACTGAAATAATTGGGGAAGTTCTCCCTCTGCCAAGAATACAGGTGGATGCAACAGAGTCTGGCCCAGGAGTTGATCTGCAAAATTGGATTTCTAGGTCTCTATCCTTTTGGTCCTACCCAGGCAGGTTCCTGAAATGCCATTATTTCCAACTGCCATAGAAATAGAGCAGACTGAGTGTAAAATATCTTGCCTTTGTTCTTTCCAAATTGTGCCATCTGTGAAGGCTTGGAATGTGCCATCTTGGAAAGTTGTTTTCCTGGTCCTCTCTCCAAGTCCCTTTGGAATTCTTCTGCATCCCCTGCATGTGACCTTGGTCCTGTTTTGACTGGGAAATACAAACACAGTGCCATATAAGAGCCATAACAGGACCTTATCAACAACAAAATCTTAGACAAGAAAGGGAAACCAATCTTGAGAATCTCAACAACTCAATGGCCCAAATAACAAACACAAAAGTACAAGCCATACTAATAAACAAGAATATGGCCAGGCCAAGGAAGAAATTAAAAAGAGAGATGTAAAAACTGGAACAACCATGCACAGCTATTCAAGCAAATCTAAACCAATTCAGAGATGAAGGAAAATGTATATTAAAGAATATTAAGACACTGGGTGAACATATAAGAAGAAATTGAAAGCCTGGAATAAAACTAACAGAAAGGCACAATAGATGAAATTAAACATATGTTAGAGGCAAACAGCAGCAGTTTTGAACAGGCAGAAGAAAGAATTAGTAAGAATTAGTTCTATAAGGCAGGACATCTGAAATAAAAATGAGAAAAGAGTACATAGAGATAAGAATGGAAAAATTTGAGCAGCATCTCTGGGAATTGAATGATAACATGGAACTCACAAACATACATGAAATGGGTTTCCCAGAAGCAAAAGAGAAGGGAAAGGGGGCAGAAAGTATTTTCAAGGAAATAATGG
Source organism: Myrmecophaga tridactyla (assembly GCA_004026745.1). NCBI lineage: Eukaryota > Metazoa > Chordata > Mammalia > Pilosa > Myrmecophagidae > Myrmecophaga > Myrmecophaga tridactyla. Next base: position 33,122 of record PVIY010012258.1, on the reverse strand, counting down.
CAAAAATTATTCCCAAGTCTTCTCAAAGACATAAAGATACAAATGCATTGGAATCCCAACAGAATAAACACTACTAACCCACTCTGAGACACATACTAATCAGAATGTCAACTTCCAAAGATAGAGGATTTTGAAAGCATTAAGAGAAAAGCAATTCATTACATACAACAGAATTTGAATTAAATTAAGTGCTGGCAACTCTGGAAATAAACCCAGTATTGGCCCCCATCCATGAGACATGACTTCCAATGGTATAACCCTCTGTAGGACTGTGGGACATGATATCCAGGGATGATCCTTGCCTTGTACACATGAGTTGAAAGTTACTAAAAGTGGAGAAAGAAATGGAATAAAATAAAGTTTCAGCAGCTAAAACTTTCAAATTGGGTTGAGAAGTCATTCTGGAGGCTTTCTTATGCAAGTTGTAGCCAGATACTACATGCTACCACAGTGTACCATAGCACAAACAACAGTATTCCTGAAAACTCTAGGGAATGCCCTTATGCTCTATCTAAGTCTATGTAAAAGTTTTCTTAGTACATTTATTTTCTCAGAAAATTAAATCCTCCAAATTGATCATAGGCAAGATAAGTCCTGAAATCCATAAGTACCAGTCACTCCAGGAAAATAGCCAGATTAATTCATCTATCCCAGACATCCAGTACCCCTTTCCAGCATGAAAAAATTAAAATGCCCTTTCCCAGGTAGCCCTGAAGGATGAAAATAAATGAGAAAAAAGGTAAAACTGAGAAGTTAGAATTCTGTAAATGACTGTGATTACTGACTCATTAAATAGACATTTCTTTATAGAGTATAATGTTTTGGAATAACCAGAAGAAAGTACCTGAAGTTGTGGAACTGAAATCCAGTCTCTGATCTCTGATAGTGATTGATTAGTATATTGCAAAGAAATAGTTGTCTGTGTTTGTATGGATCTACTTCAGGATGTTTTCTTTTGATCCACTGACTCTCTTACTATAATCTGTCAATACAACACTGTCTTAGTTAGCCTACCTCAATAGTAAGTCTTTAAATTGTATAGATTGCAATACTAGTGGTCAGTAAGAGGGAGGGATAATATGTATGAGATGTTTGGGATTTTCTTTTTCCTTTTAATTTCATTTTCTGGAGTAATGCAAATGTATTAAATATGATCCTGCTAGTGAATACACATCTGTGTGATGATACTGTGAACCATCTATTTTATACTTTGAATGGCCTTTATGGTGTGTACAGCTATCTCAGTAAAATTATAGGAAAAAAATTAAGTGCCAATTTCTTTTCAGAAACGATGGAGGTGAGATGGTACTGGTATGATATATTTAAACTACTGAAAGAGAAAATATGCCACCCAGTTTCTATTCAACTGGCAAAACTCTTCAAAAATGAGAGAGTTTTAAAATATTCATTAAAAAAACAGAAGCTGAGAGAATTCATTAGCAAGACTCCTAACCTTCAAGAAATATTAAAGAGTATTTATGACAGTTGAATAGAAAAGACATGGGAAAGAGGCTTGGACGAGAGTGAGACATGAAGATTATCAGAAATGGTTCCTTAGAGGACCAAAAAAGAGGTAATAGGACATATAAAAGCCAAAGGATAAAATAGTTGAAGTATTATCTAAAGAGTAAGAACATTGTGTGTTAATATATTAAACTCTTCAATTAAGATGCACAGATCGGTAAAATGGATAAATGAATGATCTGTTCATATGCTATCTGCAATAGACTCACCTTAGACCAAAGGTTACAAGTAGATGAAAGGCTGGAAAAGTTATTCCATTCAGGCAATAACCAAGAAACAGCTAAGGTATCTATACAATATTAGACAAGATAAACTTTCAGTACAAAAAGTTTATGAGACAAAGAAGAACACTATATATTTAGAAAAGGGGCAATCCACCAAAAAAACACAATCATAAATTCTATGTGCCTGTATTAGGGTTCTGTAGAGAAACAGAATCAACAGAGAACAGTCCCAAATATAAAATATATAAAAGTGTCTCACATGACCATGGAAACACAGAGTCCAAAATCTACAGGGCAGGTTGTGATGCCAACAATTCCAATGGAGGGCCTGGATGAACTCCACAGGGGAGAGGCTCACCAGCTGAAGCAGGAAGAGAGCCTGTCTCTTATGAATCCTCCTTAAAAGGCTTCCAGTGATTAGATTAAGCATCACTCACTGCAGAAGACACTCCCCTTGGATGATTACAAATCAGCTGTGGATGCAGCTGACATGATCATTATTTAATTCTATGAAATGTCCTCATCTCAACAGACAGGCCAGCACTTGCCCAACTAGACAAACAAGTACAACCACTTGGCCAAATTGACACATGAACCTGACCATGATAGTCCACCCCTTGTCAACTTGGCTAGGTGAAGGTGCTTAGTTCTATTGCTGTGGACATGAGCCAATGGCATGTGAAACTCATCTGTTGTCGATTACATCCACAGTCAGCTAGGAGGTGTGCCTGCTGCAGTGAATATTTGATTTAATTGGCTGGTGTTTAAGTGAGAGACTCAACATAGCACAGCCCAAGCATCTCAGCATACCTCATCTCAGCACTCGCAGCTCAGCCCAGGCCTTTGGAGATGTAGAAAGAAATCACCCCAGGGAAAGTTGTTGGAACCCAGAGAGCTGGAGAGAAGACCTGCAGAGATCACCCTGTGCCTTCCCACATAAGAAAGAACCTCAGTTGGAAGTTAGCTGCCTTTCCTCTGAAGAACTAATGAAATAAATCCCCTTTTATTGAAAGCTAATCCATCTCTGATGTGTTGCATTCTGGCAGCTAGCAAACTAGAATAGAATTTGGTACTGGAGAGTGGGGTGCTGCTGCAACTTACAAGTACCAGATATGTTGGAATGGTTTTTTTGGATGGGTAAGAGGAAGATTTTGGAGGAACTGTGAAGAAAATGATGGAGAAGTCCTGGAGTGCTTGAAGAAACACTTGATGTAAACAGAACCACTGCCAATCTGGACAAAGGGGACCACAAAAGGGACAAACTGGAATTTGAAGAGTGAGAACCATGTAAGCTCGGGTCTGAAGCCAAGAAACATTGGCCAGGAGAGTGGACCCACCCATATACATGGAGAGGGTGAGTTTACCCTGAAGGGCAAGGATGAGTCTCCCACCTTGTTGCAGTGGAAGGGTCGTGCAGCCTCAGGCCTTGTAGAAGGTACAACACGCTCCTTGGGGGACTGGGGACAGCCTGGCTGCCACCACATGGAGGGATTGAGCATGTGCCCCAGAAATGGCAGAGAACCCAGGAGTGGCCCTGATGTCTGGAAATTGGAGCCGAGAAAAAGGTGATCTCATCAGAGTTCCCAGAGTTTGATTCAGAAAGAGGCAGGCCACTGCATAGGCCCTTGGAAAGGGTGGGGCTGCCATTTTCTAAAGCTGAAGGATAAATGACTTTCAGATTTTGAAATCCAGTGATGTTTGCCCTGCAAGTTTTCCTTCCAGTTTCTCCCTAAGGATCCTGTGACTGTCCCTCCTTTGCATATTGGCACCAGATAGTCTGTTTTGAGATTAATAAGTCCACAGCCAGAAGAGAATTTGTGCCACTTTGACATAATTTACGGTGATGCATATAGTTGCCAAGTTGACAAGGGGTAGACATGTAGTAGTTAGATTCATTTGTCAGCTTGGCTAGGGGAAGGTGCTTAGTTCTATTGCTGTGGACATGAGCCAATAGCATGTGAACCTCATCCAATTCTTAGCTTCTAACGTCTTAAGAATTTCTATCCACTTTGAACTTTCATGTCCCTTGGCTCTCCCAATAGTGGAAGCTTCATTTTTCCCCCCATATGTCAAAAGGAAACATCTATATCTATCCAACACAATGAGGCTGCAATGTACACATTTATCTGGGTAACTTCAGAAGGCCTCTTATTTTTCCCTATGATAATACTACCAATAGTGATATCTAAAGATATTTATTGAACCCTAGAAAATGCTAAGGACTTTATGCATATTATTTGGCATTATTAATCCAATCTGTTAGATGAAAAGAAAAAGGTACTTCATGTGTAAGTATTTTATTGAAGGTCATGAAATTGGGAAGATTCAGGGTGAAAATTTGAAACCAGCAATCTTAAATCGAGATCAAGTACAATTTCTATTACTACAAAGCTCCCTTTATGGGTGTTTACAAGGTTATAGGCATGGATAATTGCCCATTTCTATTTGTTGATCATTAAGCATGTGTAGAAGAAAGAGGTATTTACAAAATTTTCTGTTTCTGAGTCACAATGTACTTACCAACAATGGTGGGTTTTCTGCTCAATGCACTCAAATGATCAGTGCTTGAGACACTACCATTTCAGAAAAATAAAGGATTTATTACTAACCACAAAGGAGGAGATCAGATGGCCTATTGGCCTAAAATCACTTCCCAAAACTATAGTAACTCTGTCAGATTTATAGTATCCAGAAGATGGGCAGATTTTAGGACAAGAAGCACAATGGACTGAGATGTGTAGGTTGGAGATGATCTAATTATTAAGCCAGAACAGACTGATTACATGCTTAGTCACAGAACACATGTAAGAAAATGGCAGTCTTAATATGATGAAAGGTGTTTGAAAATGTTACATATATTGGAAGCAGATAACCTGTTCTAAGTTTCCATAGCCAGAGGAAAATTATTTACCAGCACAGTCCATGTTATAACTGATTTCTATTAGAGTCTTTGTGCTTAATACCATTACTGAAATTATTTAAGGCTTTTGTGATACTGTGGTGGAATAAATGTATTTTGTATATGGAAATAAAATGTCTTTTTGGGGTCCAGATTGTTCAGTGTGCTGTTTTGAAGTTGTACCTCAGAAAATGCAATGTTCTTTTTATCCATTCTTATAGGTACAGACATACTGTGTGTGGGGCCTTTATGCCAGTTTATTTCAAATAAGATGTGACCCAATCCTTTCAAGGTGGGTGTTACAGTTTGCTAAAGCTGCTAGAGTGCAATATACCAGAAATGAGTTGTCTTTTACAAAGGGATTTATTGTCACAAGTTACAATTCTAAGGCCATGAAAACACCCGAAATAAGGAACCAAAAAGATATCTACTCAGAATAAAGGCAGCTGACAATGGGGTTCCTCTGCAACATGAGAAAGTGCATGGCCATGTTTTCAGTCCTCTCCTGGCTTCTGGCATCAAATAGCTCTTTCAGCTCCTGAGGGTCTGTCTTGCTTCTGCCTGGGGCATTTTCTGTCCAACTTTCTCTCAGTGTGTGAGATATCTTAAAGGATTCCAGTAAAGTAAAACTGAATGGGCAGTAAATAAGCAGGGTCACATCCCCATAGAAACAACCTAAGCAAATGGTTCTAAGACCATAAGTCTTATTCACAAAATTAGATTGAAAGAGCATGGTTTTTCTCGGGTGACTAACAGTTTCAAACCACCACAGTGGGACTTAATCCTTTTATTGGTGTCTTTGTGAGTAGATAAAAGACAGAAAAAAAGCTCAGATAGCTCAGAGAGCAACATCTGGAGAACTTTTTAAAGAGCTGGCGGAAATATCCCCAGGAGAAACTTCTAGAGAAAAATCCTAGGAATGCTAAGAAATAACCCACAGAAGCTGAGAGCGGAAGCTACTTGAATGATGAGATGAAAGCAATGAAACCCAGAAGTGAAGGATCAGCAGACACTGGTCATGTGCCTTCCTACCTGACGGAGGAACCACAGATGCCAGTGGCCTTTCTTCAGAGAACATATTTTACTGTAGATGCCTTCATTTGGACACGTTCACAGTCTTAGGACTGTAAATTTGCAAACTAACATATCCCCATTTTGAAAGCTAACCCATTTCTGATATGTTGAATTTCAGCAGCTTTATCAAACTGAAAAGCAGTCACTTGTGGTTTAAAGTTTAAACCACATATGTCAGGTGGGGCAATTATGCTTAGATCCAGCTCTGTCTAACAAAATAGTTTTAGAATTGCAATGGATTTGTTCTGGGGCTGGCTCACTAATAAACTTTAGGGACAGTGTTTAAGGCCTCAATGTTGTAAAAGAGGATAAAGGGGTACAAGTAAGTGTCAGTCACAATGTTGCACAACCACAAGATAAAGGCAATATAGTTATATAGACATTATACAAGGTCAAGTTAGCTGCATCTTTATTCAATAATTTCAGGTACTTGCCTCTGGCTATTCCAATATACTAGAAAACAAAATTTATCTGTATATGGATTAAGAAATCATAATTGTTAAATTTTAACTTCTCATATACAGCCTCTCTCTCTCATTTGATCATTATCACAATCTTGAAGGTTATCTTGTAGATCAACTTTCTACCTTCTTAAAGCTGAAAAGAGACATTGATGTTATGGGGTAAAGGAATTAAACTGGATGCTCTTATTGGAGAGAATTGTACCTCAGTTTCAGGGTTTATCTGGTATAGGGACAATCAGGGTTTATGTCTCAAAAAAAAACAATGAATACAAAATTTAGAAAGTCTTAAATAGAGCCTTTTGCATTCTTTAGGGCTTTCAGTAACCCTGGTGGTTGGGGCTTGGCATTCTGTGACAGTTTGCAATATCTGGCTGAATTACTTGGTTACTTGCATAAAAGTAACCCTGAGAATTATCTCTCAACTCTATTTGAAGTCTCTTAGCCATTGAAACTTTATCTCCTTTCCCCCTTTTGTTCAAGAAAGTCTTATCAATTCCATTATGCCAGGGCTTATTCCTGGGACTACACATATTGCCAGGGAGACTTACACCACTGCAAGTAATGTCCCATGTTGGGGAGAAAGGTAGTGATTTTACCTGCTAGATACCACACCTGAGATACAAAAGAGGTTCTGTGGGGGTGACACTTAGGCATTAAATAAATATAAGCTTAGCTTCACAGATACATAAATGTTTCATAAATGCAAGCCTCAAGATTGAGGGCCTGGCTTATTAAACTTGAACCTCTATTGCTTAAGGGAATGGGCAGAATTCCCCAGGTGGGAATGTTTAATAATTCCATGATTTTTCTCCAGTCCCTCAAGAACTTGCCAACACTTTCTTCGTTTTTTGCCCAAAATGTCTCAGTTATCACAATAATGTATACAGTATATCAAGAGTGCATGCCTTATTCTAGATCCTATGTCAAAGAAAGCTGAATTATGTTGTCGAGATAAACTGACAAACAGGTTCAATTAGATTATGTGCTGGTGTAAGTTAAAATTTTGGTCAAAATATATACCTCTTCTTTGGTCTCACACAAAACTTAAAGTTTTAATATATTCTCAATATAATCCTTTACCTTTCGTTGTGGTATCCTAATCTTATCAGCTTCATTCACATCACTAATTAAAATCACATCTCCTTTTCACCTTCTTTCACAGTTGTTGTATGTTGGAGTGTCGTATTGCAGGGCTAGAGTATTCTAACTCTGTGTCTCAGGTCCACACAGCTATCCAAAGTTCCAGGGAACTATCAGGTTATACAAAAATAGCAAACCATCTCACGATTTAGAAATAACAATTAAAACTCAGGAATAAGTGTGTTTGCAGTATGAAATTACATTCTAGGCCATAATTTTATCATTATTATTTTTAAATGAACCTATTTCAGAAATTTAGAAATTTGAGAGTTGGCTTATATTGGGGTCATCAACAACAAAATATCACAGAAGTTTTCCTGTCTCATATTAACCCATTTATCAGGGTTTTGTTAAGTAAAATGAGGAACATGATGTATATGCTTACTTTGCTTCTCTTTTAAAGTCCCTTTATGATAAACATGAAGTTTTGACTTATAGCTGACCACATATACTTTTAGAGAAGCATTAGAAAAAATGTAGTGTAACTAACAAATTTTCTTGTTTCTGTAAATAATATGTAAACTTTTTTCTAAGAATAAATAAAACCATAACTAACAGCATCGTACTGTCGTTTAACATCATGCAGATCAGTATCAGGATATAGCATGGACAGAGGGAAAATTTTTAAGTCTTTAGGAATTTTATACAATCTCTAAATATATAAATGACATTTTGTGCGTATAAATTTAGTAACAGAAGTATATTAGCCATGATTCCCTAGGGAAGCAGAACCAACAGGAGACATCTGTAAATATGTGATTTTATAGAAGTGTCTCAGGTAACTGTCGGGATGCCAAAATCCAAACTCCCTAGGCAGGCAGTGAATTGGCCACTCCAATGAAAGTTCTCCATGAACTCCCCAAAAGAGGCTGGCCAGGTGAAAGGGAGATGAAAATTATCTTCTCTATCTATGCTGAAGTCACCACTTCTCCCAAAAAGTCCTCAAATGATTGGATTAATTCTAGCTGATTGGACTCTCATCGTGGAAAATACTACATCAGTCAGCCGTAGATGTCATCAGCTATAGACATAAACAAGTGACTGCTGATTCAATAAGCCAGCCTTCTGGCTTATTAATGAGCCATAAAATGTCCTTGTGTTAAGGGAAAGTTCAGAACTTGTTTGACCAGACAACTTTGTTCCAACACCTAATCAAATTGACACATGAACTAAACATAACCATCCAATATTCGTTAACCTGGCAGCTATACACATCACACATCACCTTAAACCATATTTAAGTTCTGAATAGAACACAATAATAGACATATTCTTCACCTAACAATTCCAACTCTCATGTACAACCAGAAAGAAAATAAATCATTCCAGAAAATGGCACAAGTTCTTGGCTAATATTCACTCCTAGAACATCAATACTACAACAAGAACAATGCAATTTATGTCATATGATAACGAGATAAAATAGAGAAGGAAACAAAGATATTTGACTTATGTACAAACACAAACATACAATAAAGCAAGGAAGAAGTATTCATACCAATACAATCCTCATTTCTGTAACTAGTAACATAGGTGAGGTTCATATTTATCACTAACTTCTTCCACTACAAACTCCATGCTCCCTTTACCCTCAGCAATCACTTCAGCTAATCATGGTTCTTTACCTGGTGTGGTGACCTAAACTTTCATTCCTGAAGTTTCTGGGCCATTGGTATTCCTGGATTGGGTTCTTGCATTTTTCCATTGACTTTAATCACAGGGCATGGTAATAATGAAAGAGGTAACCTAACAGATTGCCTGATCCAAGGAAAATGCATATTTACCTCCCTTGTGTAGTTGAGTCCTATTTTCTCAGAATAAGATCAATCACCCCAGACAACACAGTAATACGCTTCCTTGTCTGTGGATTCAGAGGGATGAGAAAACCAAAATGAGTTCAGGTGGCAGTCTTAACATCAAGTTCAGTGGAATCATTGTTGTGTCTCCTGGTAGTAACACTGCTTCTTTTGGAACTAGACTTGGACAGCTGCAAAGCTTGATGTTGGAGGGAAAGGAATAAAAATTTTTCTCGTGGCCCACTATGGGTGATAGTGAGTGGTGCCACTCATTTCCACCCACTGATTCCTGGACCTGTGAATCCTTGCTATGGAGGAAAAACGAAATGTATTGAGTGGTGATTCAGAGCATACCCAGCCTTATAGAGAACACTGACCCAGATTTGCAATGTTTTTGCACATAGTGCTATAATTGACTCTTTGAAGACCATCCCTCCATTCTATCAACCCAGCTGCCTCTAGATGGTGGGAGACATTGTATGACCAGAGATTTCCATGAGCATGTGTCCATTCTTGCACTTCATTTGCTGTGAGGTGGGTACCTTGATCATAAGTAATGCTGTATGGAATAACATGACAATAAATAAGGCATTCCATAAGTTGACAGATTGTGGTTTTGGTAAAAACATCGCATGCAGGGAAGGTTGTCCCATATCCAGAGTATAAGTCTATTCCAGTTAGAACAAATTGCTGTCCCTTTCATGATGGAAGTGGCCCAATATAATCAACCTGCCACCAGGTAGCTGACTGATCACCTCAGGGAAATGGTGTTATATCAGGGATTATATGTGGGCCTCTGCTGCAAGCAGATTGGGAACTCAGCAGTGGTGGTAGCCTTGGCAAAGGGAAGTCTATGTAACTGAGCCCCCACATAGCCTCCATCACAACACCATGAGCACTTTGTTCATGAGCCCTTTGAGCAATGACAGGAGTGATGGGGAAAAATGGATGACTTGTATCCACATAATGGGTTATTTTGATCATGTGATTACTAAAACCTTCCTCTGCCACTCTGATGAACATTCACAAGGGACACAAACATCTTCATATTTCTTGTCCACCCAGAAAGTTCTATGCTCATATCACTTCCCCACATGTGTTTGTCATCAATTCTGCAATGATTCTCCTTCCAAGTCCCTGACGATCCAGTCAAACCAATAGAAAGAGCCCGTGGGTCAGTACACAAGCACATCTTCCAAGTATTCCTTTCACAAAAACTGAAAATGAGGTGCACTGCTTGATGTACCAATCACACAGAAGATTTCCACTCAACCCTGTCCTTCAGGGACATCCCAGAAAGGTACCGCAGTGCTACAGATGTCCAATTTTCAGCAGTAAAGGCATATAATGAATGTGTAAACCAGGTCCAAGTTTTCTTTCTTTTTTAAGTTTTTTTTAACTCAACCAATTGTAAGGAAGTCCCCAAGAGGCCATAACTCTGAGATGGGAAAGAGAATTAATATGGCAGGAGTAGGAACCATGGCATTTTGACAATGTCCTCCTGTAACTAACTTGTGCCTTTAGAATCTTTTCAAGCCTTATCTCACATATACCATTTCCATGTTATGATGGAGTGCTGCTCTTTATGTTATGGCTTGGTAGGTCAGACAACACCCAGACCATCACAGGCACCTCAGGTCTCATTGTAACTTCATGACCATTTTAAGCATACAGTCCTTATTAAGGCCCAGTAACAGGCTGAAACTGTTTCTCAAAAGGAGAGTAGTTATTGACAGGAAGTGGACCATATGGCCTATATATGACATTCCTTCCATTGGAGATTAAAAATCACTTTGCCTTAATAATATCCCCAAATTATGAACGGCAACAAATCATGTAGGCTATCAAGCCCTAGGAAATATATACAATTGTGTACATTGAACAAACATAACCCGGGAATACTTTTTTGTAGTTCTAATGCACATTTTATTTACTTATAAATTTTGTCAAGTAGGTTTCATTGTTAGTCCTATCCCAAGGCTATTTATATTTCAATAATGATTTGTTCATTATGCTTACCATTACAAAGTTAATATTAGAAAAAAATGTGAATTGGGGAGTTATTTCAGAATGAGCATGGCCTTTTCTGCAGCATTTCCTTATTACCTACAATTTCTAATCTCCATGCCCAGTAGAAAGTATTCTAAACCAACGCCACTTTCCTCCATTTTTCTGCAGCAAATCTTCCCTCATAGCTACATTTGTTGGTTAGGCCCTGAGAACAGGAAATGGTGGGACAGAAAGAATAAATCCTGGACTGTTTAATATGTGCTATTTTTTAGTTCATATATATATATGTATAAATTTTTCTGCTTGTGCATGAGCAGCCATCAGGAATCGAACCTGTGTCTCTGGCATGGCAGGCAAGAATTCTGCCACTGAGCTATCATTGCACTATCCTAGTTTATATTTTTTAAGATGCAACTTTTGTGGTATATATTTTATATTCACATACCATGTGTGCTGGTTTGAAGCTATTATGTAACCCAGAATAAAACATGTTTAATCCTGATCCAATCTTATGAGGGCAGACATTTCTATTAATCCTGATCAATATTTTAGAGTAGGAAGTTTTTATTAGATTATATCCACGGAGATGTGACATGTCCAATTTTGCATATCCCCTTTTGATTAGAGGCAGATGTGAGTCCACCCATTCATGGTGGGTCTTGAACATTTCCTGGAGTACTTTTAAAGGAGGAAAATCATAGATACCACAGGGCAGATGAGATGCTTGGAGAAAAGTTGCCTCAGAGCTAACAGAGCCAACATGAAACCCAGATGTTTGGAGGGAAATGAGGGCCAAGCCGATTTCATGATGTGCTTCCCATAAGAAACTAAGCAAGCCAAAACACAGAACTGTGTTCTGAAGGAACTAAGTGAAGGGCCACTGATGCCAAGTGAGGAACCCATACAGGAAACAGAGACTGAAAGCAATGGAATACATGAGTAATAGATCAACAGTTACCAGCAATGTGCCTCCCCAGCTGAGGTGTTCTGGATGGCATTAGCCTATCTTGAGTGAAGTAACCTCTTATTCAAATTCCTTTGTAAAAGCCATTCCATTTCTGGTATATTACAGTCCAGCAGCTTGACAAACTAAAACACCATGCAATCACACAAAGTGTACAACAAGTGGTTCACAATATTAATGTAGATCTGTGCATTCCTCAAAATTGCTTTTTGAGTATTTTCATTACTCCATAAGAAAATAAAAGTAGAAAATAACATTTAAAACAAACAATACCTGATATCCCCTAATGTTTATTTATTTAGTGTTTATTACTCATTTTTTTTCTTATCTGTCCATACACTGGATGAAGGGATTGTCTTCACAAGGTTTTCATAATCACATGCTCACATATTAAAATTCTATAGTTATACAGTCATCTTCAGAAATCAAAGCTATTTAATTACTGTTCAACACTTTCAGGGGTTTCCCTCTAGCAACTCAAATCCATGAAAAACTGTAAAGGGATAACTATACACTGCATAAGAATAACTTCTGGAACAATATCTCAGTCTTATTTGAAATTTCCAAGCCACTGAGACTTTATTTAGTTTTATTTCTCCTCCCCCTTTTGGTCAAGAAAGATTTCACACTCTCATGAAGCTGAGACCAAGCTGATCTCTGGACTCTTGTCTCACATTGCTAGGGAGATTTACCCCATTGGGAGATTTACACCTCATTTAAGGGTGAAGGCAGTGATTTAACCTGTGGTTTTGGCTTTAAGAGAGAGGCCGCAAATGAGGATCTCTGGGGTGAATCTTTAGCATAATGATAAGTAGGTTTTTCTTATCCTTTGCAAAAATAAGTTTCATAAGGCAAAAGTAAGTTTCCCCAAGATCAAGGGAATGTCCCATCAAGTTGGCAGTCCCCAGAGATTGTGAGAATATTTGGTCCTCCTCGGGTGGGTGAACTTTAATATTTCCATGTTTTTTCTCAGTCACTCAAAGGGAATTTGCAAATATATATTTTAAATATTTTATTGTGAAATATAACATATACAAAAAAGCAATGAATTTTGAAGTGCATTGAAATAAGTCGGTATAGAAAATATTTCATAGTTTGGTATGGGTCACATTTCCACAATTTTAGGTTTTACCTACTAGCTGCTCCAACATACTGGAAAGTAAAGGAAATACCAGGGCAATGATTCCACAGTCATACTCATTTATTCAATCCTGTTTTCTCTGTTATAACTCCTCCTTCTTATTTGGTCCTCCTCCCAAATTTAGGGGTATTTAAGAAACGCCCATTCTAATGTTTTCATGTTGGGAAGGGCTGTTGACAACATGGGATAGTTGGATGCAATTTGTTGACCTTCTCAGAAAGACTGGCCACTCGGGAATCAAAGAAGTATCTGGCCTAGGAACTCCTTTGGAGTGTGTAGGACTCTGGAAAGTAATCAAAGTGTATGAAGCATTTATAGAATCTCAGATAGAGTCTCAGATATTCTTTAGCATTGATAGAAATAGTTTTGGCTGGGATGTGACCAACCATGGTAAGTAGAAATATCTAGCTGACGCTTGCATAAGATTAGCCTCCAGAATAGCTTCTTGATTCTTTTGAACACCTTCAGCCACTGATATAGTATTTTGTTATAATTATTTTCCCCCTTTTCATCAAGAAGGTATTGTTGATCCAGTAGATCCAGGGCCAGGCTTATCCTGGGATTCATATCCTTTTTTGCCAGGCAGAATTTCACCCCTGGATATTTTGTCCCTTGTGGGGAGAGGGTAAAATTATTACTTGTCGAGTTCAGCCTAGAGACAGGGTGGCCACAGCTGAGCAACAAAAGAGGCAATCTGGGAAAAAACCCTTCAGCCCAATTATAGTTAGACTTAAGTTCTCTGCTACATAAATAAGTTTCAGAAAAACAAGGCTCAAAACCAAGCACATCACCTTTTGACTTGGTAGCCCCTATTATTTGAGATAGAATCAGGTGTTTCCCTGGTAGTAAAACTTGAATAGTTCCATATTTTTTTCTCCCGTGCCTCAAGGGACTTTCCCAATGCTTTCAAATTAGCTGCTCAATATAGCCTTGGATACACACAGGTATTACATTAAGCTGTACAGTATTACAAACCTTTATTCCCATTCTGGTCTCCATGTCTTTGAGTTCTTTAAATGATCTATCCAGATAGGTTGAGTTTGATTATGTGCTACAGAAAATTTAGATTTTGCACAAGAGAAACATCTCTACCTTTGATCTCATACAGTAAGTGAATTTCTAAAATATAACAGTGTCCTACTTAACCCTGTATTCTGACTTACCTCAGTCCCTATCAAATTGACTTTGTTCTTATCTCTAGTTGAACGTTGATCTGTTTTGGTTTTTTTTTGGATTCTTTAATAACTGTTGTATGTGGCAATGCTGACTTTCAAAGAGGCAGAACTCCTACTCTGAGTCCCAGGTGTCACACGTTCCTAGTGGAAAATAAAAGGAAAGTTATTCAAAACTTAGAAGTAGGAGGTAACTTCTTAAACTTTACACCCAAAGCACAAGCAACCCAAAGCTCCAGGCAAATACCAGTGTGTTGGTTTAAAGTGATGTATGCTCCCTAGAAAAGCCATGATTTAATCAAGATCCCATTTCATAAAGGTAGAATAATCCCTATTCAATACTGTATGTTTGAAACTGTAATCAGATCATCCCCCTGGATGATGTGATTTAGTCAAGAGTGGTTGTTAAACTGGATTAGGTGACGACATGTCTCCACTCATTTGGATGGGTCTTGATTGGTTTACTGGAGTCCTATAAAAGAGGAAACATTTTGGAGAATAGAGATTCAGAGACAGCAGAGAATTCTGCAGCACCACAAAGCAGAGAGTCGACCAGCCAGCGACCTGTGGAGATGAAGAAGGAAAACACCTCCCAGGGAATTTCACGAAACCGGAAGCCAGGAGAGAAAGCTAGCAGATGATGCCATGTTCACCATGTGCCCTTCCAGCCAAAAGAGAAGCCATGACTGTGTTTGCCATGTGCCTTCTCACTTGAGAGAGAAACCCTGAACTTCATCGGCCTTCTTGAATCAAGGTATCCTTCCCTGGATGGATGCCTTAGATTGGACATTTCAATAGACTTGTTTTAATTGGGACATTTTCTCAGCCTTAGAACTGTAAACTAGCAACTCATTAAATTTCCCCTTTTAAAAGCCATTCCGTTTCTGGTCTATTGCATTCTGGCAGCTAGCAAGTTAGAACAACCAGGTCATACATATAGAGCACAATAACTCAAAATGTAAAAATTAACAATTTTAGCTCTGGGCTAGATGTAACTATTATGAAAGCCCACAATCTATGCCCCAATTTCTCATAAGTATTTTCTAATAAAGACCATACAATATTTGTTCTTTTGCTTCTGGCTTATTTTGCTTCTCATAGCCCCCCAGTTCATTCACATGGTTGCATGCCTCACAACTTATTCCTTTCTATAGTTGCTCAATATTTGATCATATGTATACACCACTGTTCCCCATTCTACTTCTCAGTCAATGTAACTTCCATCTATTGGGCAACATGTATTATGTACATTGCCAACAATCCATGTCTGACATTATCCTCACTTAGTTGTACAGTCATCAACACTCTCAAGTTTTGAACAATTTTCAATGATAAAAGAGAAAAACACACATTCACCTAATAGAAAATAAAAACCTCCCCTATATCTTGTCCTTCACCCCTAATTATTTACCTCTGGTGTTGTTATTGTATAGTTGATGTCTTCGTGTGAAATATAGAACATAGCATGCAATAGTAGTTTTCCAACTACATCTATCTATTACTACTCTTTGTACCACATTCAATCCTTTCAAGCAGTTCATGAAAGAATTCATTTATATTTGTAGTGTTAATTAATGGGTTACATGGCACTATAAAACTCTTTTCAATCATATTCACCTTCAATACAGCAACTGTGTTTGCAGGCCCACTAATGAACTTCTTTCACTTCTATCTATTCCCTTACTTTTAAGTTCAACCTCACTAACTAACCATTCATCCATCCCTAGTTTCTATGTAGCTCTACATCCCTTATAATCCTTAATAGGATTATATACTATAATCCTCTGTGTTTACCTTTACCATGGTCATAATAAAAAATCATACAGTATCTAGCCTTTACTTTCTGACTTATTTCACTCAGCTTTGTCCTGAAATTTCATCCATGTTGTCATATGATTCAGGACCTCATTTCATCTTACTTGGATTGTTTCCATCTTTTTGCTATTGTGAATTGCACTTCCATGAACAACAGTATTCAAATATTTGTCTTTGTCATTGCTTTCACCTCTTCTGGGTGTATATGAAGTAGTGTATTGCAAAGTCAAAGGGCAGCATGATATTTAGTTTTTGAAGGGTCCACCAAACTGTCTTCCATATTGTCTGCATAATTCCCATCAACAGTGCATGTGTTCCAATTTCTCCACATCTTCTCCAACATTTGTAGTTCCTTGTTTCTTTACTACCAGCTATTCCTGTAGGTGTGAGGTGGAATCATATTGTAGTTTTGATCTGCATTTCCCTTATAGCTAATGAAAATGAGAAACTATCTATGTGCATTATAGCATTCTATATTTTCTTTTTGGAACATGTCAGCTCATATCTGTTATGGGACACACCAAAAGAGAGACCACACAATTTAAAACTGCAAGCCAATTTGGAGTCTTTATTAGCCAGCCAGCAACTGTCTCAGAAACTTCCACGAAGGAAGATTCAGAGAACAGCCCCCAAAGGTTTTCAAGGTTTGCTTATAAAGGCTCAAATCATGTTGTGGTTTTGCAGTTGCTAGGAAACAAGCATATCATAGAAGCAGAAAAAATGCCTTTAGCTGTTGCCAAAACACATCCTTTTCTCTCAGTTTCCTAACATTCGCTATTGTTTAACTCTTGAGAACATTCCACCCCAATGTTGTGGGGACTTTCCCTGCTTGGGCCTGATTGATTGCTCCTGGAACTTCACATTCCCCACTGGTTTTATGAGAGAATCAAATCATTGTTTCTTTATTTGATTATAAATTTTCTGATACTGGGTTCCAAGGACTAATAATTTAAAAGTTTGTATTTTTCTTTGCACGTATGAGGTTAGAGAGTTGATTATACAGGGTTCAAATATTAAGCTTAATAATATGCGTATTAGGGGCCTTGCTATGGTGGACAAGAGCATGGTCAGCCATGGGGATCAGGAAAATAAGTTTTCATATCACTGGCAGGGGACCCATCCACCGGGCCTTCAAGGTGGCTGGCTGAAGCTTCTTTATCCAGACTAGGTCTCTGGGTTGCACCTGAAATAGATCTTTTTTAGGGGCAGGGTTTGCTGGTCCCAGATGGGCTGCCTTTACCAGTTCCTGAGTTTGCTGGGTGGTAGATTGCAGGGCCTGTAATGATTTTAGAAGAGAATGGTTATTTAATTCAGCTATTTTTCCCCCTAATTTTGGGATTAGTGGAGGTGATTGTTTAAACATGATTTCATATGGGGTAATTCCCTTAACATAGGGAGTACATTTAGTTTTTAGGAGGGCAAATGGAAGGAGACTCACCCAGTTTTCTCCAGTCCTGAGCTTTAGCTTATTTAAAGTTTCTTTTATTGTTTTATTTATTCTTTCAATTTGTCTTGAACTCTGTGGCCTATAAATATAATGTAATTTCCATTTGATATTTAATATTTTTGCTAACAATTGAGTAACTTGGGCAATGAATGCTGGCCCATTGTTGGACCCCATTGCAGTCGGGAGGCCAAATCGGGGGACAATTTCAGAAACTAGTTTTTTATTATTATTTATGCTGTTTCAGTTCTGGTAGGAAATGCTTCAGTCCATTCGGAGAAGGTGTCAATGAAGACTAATAGGTATTTGTATCCATATAGACCAGGTAATATTTCCGTGAAGTCTATTTCCCACTGTCCCCTTTGGGCTTGTCCCCTCAGCCTAGTTCCTTGGGTCATGTCTTTCCCTCAGCTGGAATTTACCTGGATGATATCTGCTGGGCTTGTTGTTGCAATTGGGAAATGTAGCAATCTCTCTGTAAGAGTTCAGTTAGTTTTGTACTGCCCAGGTGTGTACTTTGGTGAATCTGGGTAACCAAATTTTTCCCTAGGTGCTCTGGTACTAGGATTCTCCCATCCAGGAAAATTTTCTGACTATCCAGATCTGTTTTAGTGCCCAGAATTTTACCCAGTCTAATTTCTTCCTTGGTATATTTTGGAGGACTTGGCAGCACTTGCCCTGGTAAAACAGGAAGTATCTGCAGCGTCTCCACTGGTTTTTGGAGAACCTCTTTTGTCATTTTATCAGCCAGGGCATTTCCTCTGGTGTCTTGAGTTTCAGCAGTCTGATGTCGTTTGCAATGTATAATTGCTGCCCTTTTAGCAACCAGATAGCCTCTAGCAAGGTGAGTATTTTTGGTATAATTTATACTTCCTTTCCTCCTGATGTTAAAAGTCCCTGCTCCTGATATAGTGCCCCATGGACGTGCACAGTTGTGAAGGAATATTTGCTGTCCATACAGATATTGACAACCTTCCCTTTTTCCCACCTTGGAGCCTGTGTCAGAGCTATTAGTTTGGCCTTTTTGGCTGAGACCCAATAGCCCAACTGGGCTAGTTTCTGTAATAAGTTTTCAGTTGCCTTTTTGCAGTTTGGCAGGTTATTAGCTGCCAGTAAGAGGTCATCCACATATTGTAGGAGTGTTATCTCTGGATGCTGTTGTCTAAAATGAGCCAGGTCCTGGCTTAAGCTCTCATCAAACAGGGTGGGAGAATTTTTGAAACACTGCGGCAACCGAGTCGAGGTTAGTTGTCCAGAGAAGCCCCCTCTTGGTCAGTCCATTCAAAAGCAAAGATGGGTTGACTTACCATGACCAGGGGAAGTGAAAAGAAGACATCCTTTAAGTCCAGAACAGTGTAGACCTGCTGGCTGGGAAGTAACAGGCTCAAGAGTGTATATGGGTTAGGCACAGTGGGGTGAATTATTTCAATTCCTTTGTTTACCTCTCGGAGATCTTGCACTGGCTGGAAATCATCAGTCCCAGGTTTTTGGACCAGGAGAAGGAGGGTGATCCAGGCCAAATGACAGGGGACTAGAATACCTGCCTCCAGGAGTCTTTTGATATTGTTGGACTTTGATTGGGGTGGTGGTGCTAGGCAGCTGGACAACAATGGGGGGCCAGTGGGCAGCCAATCCTGGTAGGTTAGTTTTTGCCCATGTTCCTGGTATTTTTTTCTTCACATTCCCACAAATATGGGCCTGGAGCCAGCAGCACCACTTCTGCAGTAAGTAAATACTCTTCTGATAAGGAGCAAGTGAGGAGAATTGCCGAAGGGTTTATATTGAAGGAGAGCTTGGCCAAATCATTTTTGAAAGAGATCATGACTTCTAATTTCTGGATAAGGTCTCTCCCCAAAATGAGGTATGGACACTCTGGCATTATAAGAAACGAGTGGGTGACCATTCCTTTCCCAAAGTTGGTGATCCTAGTCTTAGTCCATGGGTAAGACTTGTCTTTCCCATTGCTCCCTGTATGGAGATTTTTTCTTTAGATATGGGCCCTTCTGCTTGCTGGAGGACAGAGAAGGTCCCCACAGTGTCCACAAGAAATTTTATATGCTTGCCCCCGATTTCTAAGGTGACCTTGCTCTCCTGGGGGCTCAATGGAATGGAGCCCTGGCCCCATCAATTTGCCTCTTCAACTAGAATGGGGACCGGTTTCATTCCTTTAAATCCTCTTTTAGGGCATTCGTCTTTCCAATGTCCATTTTCTTTGCAGTAGGTGCATTGGTTTACACCTAGGCCCAATCTTTTTCCTTGGTTTCCCTTTCTTTTTTCAATGGTTTTCCATTTTCCTTTTTGTTTTTCCTGTTCAGCTATTGTGGATACTAAAATTTTGGCTATTTTTTGCACTGCATGGTTCCGGGGTTATCTCTGTTATTAAAAGTCTTTTGGGCAATTTCTATCAGTTCAGACAGCACTTTATCTTTAAATCCTTCTAATTTCTGTAACTTTTTTCTTATATCTGGGACTGACTGGGTGACAAACGTTATATTTACAGCTCGCCTATTTTCGGGCGCCTCTGGATCTATAGGGATGTACAAGCAGTATGACTCAAGGAGGCACTTAAAGAAAGTGGACAGAGATTCATCCAGCTTTTGTAGGGTTTTGCTTACCCAAGACAAGTTGATTGACTTCTTGGTCGCCGCTCATATTCCCTGGAGCAGAGTCTGGCAATACCAATTGAGAACCTCCTTACTTCTATCAGTGTTGGGGTTCCATCCGGGGTGGGTGGAGGGGAACACAGTCTCTAATCAGGTTGATTCAGTAGTAGGTTGTCCATCACGTCCAAGAATTAATTTCCTTGCCTCTCTCCAGACTCAGTCTCATTCCTCGGAGGTGAAGAGGGCCTGGAGGAGCTGTTGGCAGTCATCCCAGGTGGGCTGGTGGTTAAAAAAGACCATCTCCAAGAGAGATGAGCCCTTGGGGCTTTTCAGAGAAAGAGGGATTTTGGTTTTTCCAATTATATAGATCGCTAGAGGAAAAGGGACATAGACCATGAAAGGTGAGCAATAGTCCTCTGGGTCAGGGCCAACATGCCTCAAGGGTAAAATTGGAACACCAGAAGAATCCGGTGATTGTGAACCAGAAGGGTGGTAAGCAGAGCCCCTTCTGGTATGGGGGGACTGAAGGTCACCTCCTGGCTATCAGAGGAGCTGGTTGCTGCCTCTTGGCTGTTTCTCCCCTCTGGTCTTAGAGGGGGTGGAGGGGTTTTGGGTATGGGGGAGGGTCCATCAAGACAATATCCTCCAGTGGTCCTGTCAATACTGGGATCCCATTAGTCCTTTTTTTGAGAGCCTTTTATTAAGATGGCCATTTTGGCTCTGGGGGGGTCTTTCTTTCTGGGACTCCAGGCAAGACCATAACCACTGGGGTTTTTCTGTTAAAATTTCAATCCAAATTAGTATATAGGGGATTTGGTCAGGGTGGACTGGATTACCAAAAATTGTCCTTTGAACTTTATAACCACTGTTAGTTCTGTGGTTCTCTTAGGAGGCCACCCAGGACCAAAAGTTAGCCACTCCCTTGAGCAGAATTTTTTTAAGTTGAAGGCATTGACAGGGGCTCTGTAGTCTCTGCCCTTCTGCTGAAATTCCTGGAAATTTTTCAAAAACATTGAAGGGGAATACAGAGAGATAAGCTTGACTGACCCATGTCAATTATGACAAGAATGAAACAGAATGTGACAAGACCAACAGATGAGAGAAGGGACAAACTAAACCAAGACACACAAAAGCTTTATACTTAATTGAATCCTGACCAGAAGCCTCAGGCAACGTCTTGCTCCAAGATCTGATCCTGAAAGTAATGCTGTTTCCAGCCTTCCAGAGGTCCTCACTGGATCCAATAACAGTCCTGTACTCATCAGTGAGGTTTCCAGAAACAGATGACTCCACCAGATTTTGTATAATTTTGGAGGGTCCTGTAGAACTGGCCTGGTTCCTGGGCCTTGCCTGGGGTGGAGGAATGTCTCTCCGAGGCCTTCCCCTAGGCCAGACCTCAGTTCCGGGGGTGATCCCCAGGACCTGTGGTCACCAGATGTCTCATTAGGGATGGTCTCGCTGGGGCCTCCAAATGTTGTGGTGCACACTGAGAGAGAGAATACATAATTCAAAACTGCAAGCCAATTTGGAATCTTTGTTAGCAAGCTGGTGACTGTCTCAGAAACTTCCAAGAAGGAAGATTCAGAGAACAGCCCCCAAAGGTTTTCAAGTTGTGCTCATAAATGCTAAAATCATGTTGTGGTTTTGCAGTTGCTAGCAAGCAAGCATATCATAGAAGCAGAAAAAATGTAATTAGCTGTTGCCAAAACACATCCCATTCTCTCAGTTTCCTAACATTGGTTATTGTTTAACTCTTGGGGACATTCCACCCCAATGTTGTGGGGACTTTCCCTGCTTGGGCCTGATTGATTGCTCTTGGCCCTCCACAATATCCGTAGCTTATTCTATAATTGATGTTCTAGTTTCTAGCTGCCAGAATGCAATATACCAGAAATGGAATGACTTTTAAAAAGGGGAATTTAATAAATTACTAGTTTACAGTTTCAAGGCCATGAAAGTGTCTCAATTAAAAGAAATCTATAGAAATATCCAATCTAAGGCATCCAAGGAGAGATACCTTGGTTCAAGAAGGCTGATGAAGTTCATGGTTTCTCTCTCAAGTGAGAAGGCACATGGTGAACACAGTCAGAGTTTCTCTCTCATCTGGAAAGGCACATGGTGAACACAGTCAGTGTTCCTCTCTTATCTGGAAGGGCACATCATGAGCACAGCATCATCTGTTAGCTTCTCCTTGCTTCCTGTTTCATGAAGCTCCCCAGGAGACATTTTCCTTCTTCATCTCCAAAGGTCGCTAGCTGGTGGACTCTGCTTCTCGTGGCTATGTCATTCTGCTCTGCTCTCTCTGAATTTGCTTTCATTCTCCAAAATGTTTCCTCTTTTATAGGACTCCAGAAACTTATCAAGATCCACCCAAATGGGTGAAGACATGTCATCATCTAATCCAGCTTAGCAACCACCCTTGATTAAATCACCTCTCCAGGGAGATGATCTGATTAATTTCAAACATACAGTATTGAATAGAGATTATTCTGCTTTTATGAAATGGGATTTAGATTAAAACATGGCTTTTCTAGGGGACATACATCCTTTCAAACCAGCACAATTGAGTTGTTTGTTTTGTTGAATTGTATGATTTCTTTATGTATGCAGGATATCATACCATTACAGAATTCATGATTTCCAAATATTTTATCCCATGGTGTTGGCAGCCTCTTGACCTTTTAGCAAAGACTTTTGAGGTACAAAAGCATTTGATTTTGTTGTTTCCACTTACATTTTTTTTCTTTCTTTGCACTTTGGGTGTAAAGTTTAGGAAGCTCTCTCCTATTACAAGGTCTTGAAGATGTTTCCATTTATTTTCTTCTAGGAGTTTTATGGTACTAGCTCTTATATTTATGTCTTTCATCCACTTTGAGTTAACTTTTTCTTTCTCCTTTTTTTTGCATGGACAGGCACTGGAATTGAATATGGGCCTCTGGCATGGAATTCTGCCGCTGAGCCTTGAGTTAACTTTTGTAAAAGGTGTAAAGTAAGGTTGTCCTTCATTCTTTTAACTATTGATATCCAGTTATTCTACACCAATTTATGGAAAATAATATTCTGTCCCAGTTAAGTGGATTTGGGTACATTGTTCAAGAGTAGCTAACCATAGATTTGGTGCTCTTTTTCTACACTCTCAATTACTTTCCATCTGCCAATACTTATATCTTTGTGCCAGTACCATGCTGATTTGACCCTTGTGTGTGGATAATAAGCATTAAAATCAGGAAGTGTTAATCTTCCTACTTCATTTTTTGTGGGATATTTTAGCTGATGAAAATCTCTTTCCCTCCCAATTTGTATTTGACAATTAGCTTTTCCAAGTCTTCAAAATAGCTTGGTGGAATTCTTGTTATTTCATTGAAGCTGGAGATCAATTTCGGTAGAATTGACATCTTAATTACATTTAACCTTCCTATCTATCAATACTGAATGTCTTTCAACTGATTTAAATCCTTTCTAATTTCTTTTAGCAATATTAAGTAGTTTTCTGTGTACAGGTCTTTTCAACTTAGGGTTAGGTTCTTTCCTAGGTACTTGATTATTTTAGTTGTTATTAAGAATGAATTTTTTTCCTTAATTGTCTCTTCAGGTCAAGACTTGTGTATAGAAACATATCTGACTTTTGCATATTAATGTTGCATCTTGCCACTTTTCTGAATTTGTTTATTAGCTCATGAAGCATTGTCATAGATTTCTCAGGATTTTCCCAAAAAGCATCATGTCATCTGAAAATAATGAAAGGTGTGCTTCTTCCTTTCTCACTTGGATGGCTTTTATTTATTTTTCCTGCCTAATTGCTCTAAATAGAACTTCTAGTACAATGTTGAATAATGGTACAGTGGGCATCTTTGTCTCATTCCCAATCTTAGAAAGAAGGATTTCAGTCTTTTACCTTTGAGTATGATTCTGACTATGGGTTTTTTGCATGTGTCCTTTATTTTATCGAGGAAGTTTTATTTGATTCCTAACTTTTGAAATGTTCCTATCAGAAAAAGATGGTGAATTCTGTCCAATGATTCTTCAGCATCAATCTAGATGATTAAGTAAGTTTTCCCTTTCAATTTGTTGATATGCTGTTTTATACTGATTGATTTTCCTGTGTTGACCCAACCTCACATTCTGGTATAATTCTCTTTTGATTGTGATGTATAATTCTTTAAATGTGTCATTGGATTCAATTTGCTAGTATTTGCTGAGTATATTGCATCTATATTCTTTATAGAGATTGGCCCCTAATTTTCCTTTCTTATAGCATCTTTAAACAGTTTTGGTATTAGAGTGATGTTATCTTCACTGTTCTGAAAGAGTTTGAGCAGGATTTGTTTTTGTTCTTTTTGTAATATTTGATAAAATTCCTCTGTGAAGCCTTCTGGCATTGGGGTTTTCTTTGTAAGATTTTTGGTGACTGATTTAATCTCTTTAATTATGGTTTGTCTGTTGAGATCTTCTATTTTTTCTCAATCACTGTAACTTGTTCATGTGCTTCTAGGAATTGAGTCATTTCCTCTAAGTTGTCTAATTTGTTGGCTATTTGTTCGTAGTATCCTCATGATTTTTATTTTACTTCTTCAGGGCCCATTGTAAGAACCCTACATCATTTCTGATTTTGTTTATTTGCATCCTTTTTTTTGTCAGCCTAGTTAAGGGCCCATAGATTTTATTAATTTTCTCAAAGGACCAATTTTTAGTTTCATTGATTCTTTGCATTCTGGTTTTTTTCTCTCCAATTCATTTAATTCTTCTTCAATCTTTGTTACCTCTATTCCTTTATTTGTTTGGGAGTTGGGTTGCTGTTCTTTCTCTAGTTCCTCCAGTTGAGCAGTTATATCCTTAAATTCCCTCTTTCTTTTTAAAAATGGACATTTAGTGCAAACAATTTCCCTCTCAGCACTACCTTTGCCATGTCCCATATATTTTGATCTGTTGTATTCTATTTACATTCATCTCTAGGTACTTACCAATATCTCAGTATTTTCTTCTTTGACCCACTAATTATTTAAATGTACATCATTTAATCTCCATGTATTTGTGAAAGTTCTACTTCTTTAGTGGTTACTGATTTCCTACTTCACTCCATTTTAATCAGATAAGAAATTTCAATCTTTCTGAATTTATAAACATTTGTTTTGTGTCCAGCATATTATCTATCATAGAAAAGATCCTTGTATCAGTAGAGAAGAATGCTTTCTCTGCTGTTTGGTCATGTAATGATCTATATATGTCTCTTAGGCCTAATTATTTTATCAAGATGTTTAAATTCATGGTTTTCTGGCTGATCCTATGTCTGATTGTTCTTTCTATAAAGGAGAGTGCTGTACCGACTTCTCCCACTATTATTATTGAAAAGTCCATTACTCCCTTCAGTTTTTCCAATGTTCACTTTGTGTACATTAGAGTTGCATAATTGACTGCATAAACATTTATGGTTGTTATTTCTTCTTGTTGAATTGTCCCTTTTATTAATATGTAGTGTCCTTTTTGTGTCTTATGATATCTTTACATTTAAAGTCTATTTGGTCTGATAGTAGTAAAAATAGTCCTGTTTTCTTTGGCTTACAACTTCCATGGAAAACTTTTTCCATCCTTTCACTTCAATCTGTTTGCTTCCCTGGGTCCAAGATGAGTCTCTTGTAAACAGCATATAGATGGGTCATATTCTTAATCCATTCTGCTAATCTATACCTTATAATTGGTGAATTTAGTCTGTTAATATTCAAAGTTGTTACTCCAAATGTACTTCTTGAATCTACCATCTTAACCTTTGATTTATATTTGTCAAATCTTTATATTCTTTTCCTCTTTTCTCTTTTTATGCTTTTAGTTACCCTTACTGGTACTATTCAATTCTGTGCCCCTCTCCAGTCCTCCAACCCCCATTTTATTTTCATCTAATGAAGTCCCTTTAGTATTTCTTCTAGGGCCATCTCTTGTTGAGAATTTCTCTCAGACAAAATTTTGTCATTGAAAATTTTGATCAATCCCTTACTTTTTTCAAGGACAATTTGGCTGGTTACAGAATTCTGTGATAGAAGTTTTTTTCTTTGCAGATGTTAAATATATCAAAGACCCATCTTCTCACCTCCTTGTTTATTGTTGAATAGTCCACACTCAGTCTTATGTGATTTCCCTTTTATATGGTGAGTTGCTTCCATCTTGCTCCTTTTGGCATTTTCTCCTTCTCTTCAGCATTTGACAGATTGATTAGTATGTGTCTGAGGGTAGCCCTATTTGGATTTATTCTATTTGGGTCCTGTTAATTTTCTTTGATTTGCATACTTATGTCTTTTATAAGAGTTGGGAATATTTCTCCCATTACTTCCACAGTCTTCTTAACCCTTACTCTTCTCTTCTTCTTTTGTGACACTGATGATTCTATTATTTGTGCTGTGCATGTTGTTCATTATTTCTCTGAGATCCAATTCAAGTTTGTACACCTGCTTTGCCATTTTTCTTTTGTGCATTTAGATTCAATTTCTCTGTCCTCTAGTTCTTATATTCTTTCTTCTACCTCTTCAAATCTGCTGTTGTGCATCTCTAGTATATTTTTAATTTGGTCTACAATCTCTTTAATCTCTGTAATATCAGCTGTTTTTCCTACTCATTCTTTCAAATTCTTCTTTATGCCCTTCTAGGTTCCTCTTGATATCCTATATGCCATTACCTAACCCACTGTATTTCTTTAGGAGAGTTGTATGAACATCATTGATTAGTTGTTCCAAAGTCTGTTTCTCCTATGGTACTTCAATTTTGTCACTTGGATGGACTGTATCTGTCTGTATCTTCATAAGCTTGGTGATTTTCTGTTGATTTTGAGTCATTTAATTGTCTTGATTAAGTTACCATGAAAGTTGATTTCCCTCAGTAGTATAAAGTTTTTCATTTGCTTGAATTTATGTTGAAGTTCTCTTTTAGCTTTTGGTTTATTAGTATTTCCTGGCCAAATAAAGTCCCAAATCTCAGGCAGGGGATGCCACTCTACTTGTGGATCTCTGAAGCTAGACAGTGTGGCAGACTGCACTTTCTGTTTCTTACCAGCAGATGGTGCTCTTGGGCCTCATCTTCCCCATAGGACTGCCTCTCCCCAATTACAGCATCGCTGTGAGACAGATGGAGACTTGGTGAAATTCCAGCCAAATCCCTTCATCCTGGTGTGAGCATTAAGCTTCCAACCCCATAGCTGATGGTTAGGCAGTGGGCACTTCATTGGAGATACTTCTTGTGGGGCTGATTAGGCTGGTGTTCCCCAGGTCCCTCCTTGGAATTACCTGGGATTGTGGGACTGGTTATGGCAGCTGCTAGTGTACACAGTCAATCAGAAATGCACACTGGCTAAGTTTGTCATTGATACAAGCTTTCTGGCCCAGTGGGCAGGAAATGGAGGCACAGGGATTGGGCTGTGGTTTAGGTTGTGGCATGAGGCACAGTGTATGAGTATGGATGTGAGGGTCATGGGACAGTGTGGCACAAGTGGTGCACAATGCATGGTTAGTGGGGGTGTGGGTCATGGGGCAGGGTTTGGGTGGGCATATGGTGGTATGCATGGCATGGGGTGGGGTCCAGCCACAGGATGTGCCCTAGGGCTATGCATGGTGAGGGTTGGTGTGCAGGTGTCTGGGTGTGTGGGATGTTGGCCAGAAAGTCAGGGATGTTTGGGTGAAGTGTATGCAGGGCTCAGGGATTGTGGGCAGTATGTGGCATGTTGGATGTAGAAGGAAGGCATTGCAGGAGATAGGCAGCAGGGGCAGTGTACATATTTGGGGATATGTAACAACAGGGTTGGTGGGGCTTGAGTGTGTTGGTCACAGGAGGCCAGGATTCAGGTGTGCAGTTATGCATATGCTGCAGTGTGCACTGGTGTAGGAATAGGCAGTGTATTAGTTTGAAAGATGCTGGAATGCAGTACACCAAAAATGGAACGGCTTTTTCAAAGAAGAATTTAATAAATTACATGTTTACAGTTCTAAAAAAGTGAAAGTGTCCAAATTAAGGCACCAACAAGAAGTTACCTTCACTCAAGAAAGCTAATGGGTCTAGAACATCTCTGTCAGCTGGGAAATCATGTGACTGTCATCTGTTGATCGCTTGCTTTTGGGCTCTGTTGTTTTAGCCTCCATTCCTTTGGGGGTTCCTCACTTTTATTCTCTTAGGCTGGCTTGCATCTCTTAGTTTCCCTCAGCTCTCTCCAGTTCTGGTTTGCTTAACATCATATGGTGATGTGTGCTGGGCTCAATATATCTCCAAACGTCTGTGTCTCTGTTCTCCAAATGTCTCTTCTGTGTCAGTTCTGCTCTGAATTTTCTGTTGGCTCTCTCTCTGAAGGCTCTGACTCTCTCCAAAATGTTTACTCATTTAAAGGATTCCAATAAACTAATCAAGACCCACCTGAAATAGGTGGAGTTAAATCTCTAATCAAAAAGTTACACCACACTATCTCTCTCCTAATTTTCTCCAGCACTTATATCTCTCAGTTCATTTTTAAGCAGTTTTATTCACACAACATAGAACACAAGCTAAAATTGAATCAGGATTATAATATGTGTTTTGTGGGGTAAATAATTTCTTCAAACTAGCAGAGGTGGGTTGAGTGTATTGCTGGGGGAGTGTGGTAGTTGGGGTGCAGGACATGGGGTGTCATTTTGGGGCCATCTCCATCCATTACAAATCATGACCATTGCCATGATAAACACCAGTGTACAAATGTCCACTCATGTCCATGCTCTTAAGTCCTCAAAGTATGTATCTAAATACAGGGTTGCAGGCATGGCAACTCACACCTAGCTTCCTGTGGAGTCACTGCTCTCTAGATTGGTTGCACCACATTGCTTTCTTAACCACAGGGAATAGGTCCATCTCTCTCTCCAAATTTTCTCCAGCATTTGCATCTCTTAGTTCATTTTTAACCAATTTTATTCACACATCATACAACACAACCTAAGTAAAATTCAATGGTTTCTGTTATAATCACATGTCCTTGGTCTTACCACCACAATCTAAGAGTTTCCATTTTCTTTGCAAAGTATTCTATACTCCTCCCTCATATCCCCTGGTTATTAACATTTAGCTTTGTCATATTCCTGTTGTTACATTCAATGGATGGATATTATAATTTTACTGTTAACTAGAGGATTCATTTCAATTGACTGTATTTTTCACCACATGCAATCCCATTTTCAACACCTTGCAATATGGACATTCATTTGTTACCCTACATATTTGCCTATCTGTCCATTTAAATCATCATTGCCCATTTTAGGCAATGGTAGACTATACTTTCCTGGTCCTTACCCCCCTATCTTTTCTTGTGCAACAGCCCTCCTCCCTCAACCATACTCACACTTATTTTTGTTCAGAGTACTTACACTATTGTGCTACCACCAAATAGTACTGTGTTATCAATTTCTGGATTTTTACAATCAGTCCTGTTGAACATTCTGTACTCCTTCCTGCTGAACATTCTGTACTCCTTCCTCATCAAATGTCAAATCTCTACCCTCTTTCTTTCTCCTGATAACCTGTGTTCTTAAATTTAACCCTCAAAGTAAACTCATTAATATTAATTCCTGTTAATAAGACCATACAGTATTTGTATTTTTGTATATAGCTAGTTTCACTTAGCATATGTCATCGAGGTTCATCCACATTGTTGAAGTTTCATGACTTTAGTCTGTCCTATAGCTGCATAAACTATCCATCATATGTATGTACACATTTGTTTAGCCACTTGTCCATTGATGGACATTTAGGCTGTTTCCATCTCTTGACAACCATGAATAATGCCACTACAAACATCGGTGTGAAATGTGGAATAGGATTGCTGGATCATATAACAATTCTATACTTTGCTTCCTTAGGAACAGCCAATCTGCTTTTGAGTGTTTACATCATTCAATGTTCCCACCCACATGAATAAGTATGCTTCTTTCCCCACATTCACTCCAGCACTTGCAGTTTTCTGGGTTTTTTGATAATATTCATTCTATTAGGTGTGAGGTGATATGGTTTGGATATGCAATTTCCTAATAGCAAGTGAAGTTGCGGATGTTTTATATGTTTTTCAGCCATTTGTATTTCCCCTTCTGAAAAACTGTACATGTTTTTGTCCATTTTTTAATTGGGTTCCTTGTTTTTTGTTGTTGTTGAGTTGTAGTGTTTAAATTTGAAAAAATTCCATTTAGCTATTTATTTTATCATTGCTCATGATTTGGGGCGAAATTTCTACAAAACCACCTCCTATAACAAAATCTATAAGGTATTTCTCTACATTTTTT
Organism: Myrmecophaga tridactyla; assembly: GCA_004026745.1. Taxonomy (NCBI): domain Eukaryota; kingdom Metazoa; phylum Chordata; class Mammalia; order Pilosa; family Myrmecophagidae; genus Myrmecophaga; species Myrmecophaga tridactyla. The sequence continues at coordinate 2,581 of PVIY010012258.1, read as the reverse complement.
CCTAAACATTTTATGGTCTTAGCTTTAATTTTTAGAGCTTTGATACTTAGTTTTTGTATAAGGTGTGAGATAGGAAGTCCTCGCTCATTTTTGTTTATGGATATCCATTTTTCCAAGACCATTTAATGAAGTGGCTGCTCTGTTCCATTTGAATTGGCTTGACAGCCTTATGAAAGTTCAATTGTATATAGATGATAAGGTCTATTTCTGAATACTCAATTCATTTCCATTGGTTAGTATTTCTATCTTTATGCCAGTGTCATGCTGTTTTGACCACTGTACCTTGTAGTATGCTTAAAAGTCAGGTAGTATGAAACCTCCCACTTCATTCCTCTTTTTCAAGATACTGTCCTTTATAAATAAATTTGGTTTATGATTTTTATATTTCAGGAAAGCATGTTGTTGTGATTTTAATTGGTACTGCATTCAATGTATAAATTATTTAGGGTAGAATTTATATCTTAACTATATTTAGTCTTCCAATCCATGAACACAGTGTGTCCTTCTATTTATTTAGATTTTTTCTGATTTATTTTAGAAATTTCTTGTCATTTTCCTTTGTTTAGGTCTTTTGTGGGCTTGGTCAAATTTCTTCATAAATATTTTATTGCTTTTTTGGTATTGTTAATGGAATTTTTTTCTTGATTCTTAAGATTGCTTACTACAAATGTATAGAAACACTACCAATTTTGGGGTGCTGATCTTGTTCCCTGCTACTTTACTGCACTCATTTATTAACTCTAATAGCTTTGCTGTAGATTTTTCAGGAATTTTTACATATATTATTATGACATCTGCAAACAGTGAAAGTTTTTCTTCTTCCTTTCCAATTCATATATCTTTTATTTTTCTTGTCTATTGCTGTAGGCAGAATTTCCAGCACAATGTTGAATATCAATGGTGATAGTAGGTTTCCTTGTCTTGTTCTTGGTCTCAGAGGGAAAATTTTCAGCCTTTCCTAATCGAGTATGATGTTAGCTAGGGTTTTTCACATATTCCCTTTATCATGTTTCCTAAGTTCTCTTTTATTCCTATCCTTTGAACTATTTTTCCCAAGAAAGGATTTTGAATTTTATCAAATGCATTTCTTTACATCAGTCAAGATGATCATATGCTTTTTCTGCATTGATTTTTTTGATGTGACATATTACATTAATTGTTTCTCTTCTGTTGAACCACTCTTACATACTTGCAATAAATCCCACTTGGTCGTAGAGTATAATTATTTTAAAGTTCTGCCGGATTTGATTTGTGAGTATTTTTGTTGATGATTTTTGAATCTACATATATTAAATAAATTTATCTTTAATTTTCTCTTCTTGTAGTGTCACTTTTGACTTTTGTATGGGTGATGTTGACTTCATAGAATAAGATACTTAGTTTGTCCTCCGCTTCAAATTTTTTAAGTGTTTTAACAGAACTGGCACTAAATTTTTCTTGAATTCTTGGTAGAATTCACATGTGAAGCCAACTGGCCCTGGAATTTTTTTCCTGGAGTATGTTCTAGTTTGCAGCTGCTGGAATGCAATATATCAGAAATGGAATGACTCCTAAAAATGGGAATTTATTAAGTTGCAAGTTTATAGTTCTAAAACAGTGAAAATGTCCAATTAAAAGCAAGGCTATAGAAATGTCCAATCTAAAGTATCCAGGAAAAGATACTTTGTTTCAAGAAGGCCAATGATATTTTGTGTTTTTTTCTCAATTGGAAAGGCACATGGTAAACATTGTGACATCTACTTCCTCTCAAGATTTCTTGTTTCATGAAGCTCTGTCTGGGGCATTTTTCTTCTTCATCTCCAAAAGCTGCATGGAATCTGCTGGCTCTCATGGCTCTTAAGCTTTTTCCAAAACGGTTCCCTCATACCTTAAACAATTGGTCTGCCCTCACAAGATTGGATTAAGAATAAAAGGACATGGCTTTTCTGGGGTACATAACAGTTTCAAACTAGTAAACTAGCTAAAGATCCAGCAATTCTTTTTTTTATTTTCTCAAAGGACCAACTTCTGGTTTAGTTGATTCTCACAATGCTTTTCATGGTCTCAATTCTTTTTATTTCTCTCTACTCTTTGTTCTTTCTTTCCTTCTGTTTGCTTTGGAGTTAGTTTCTGTTCTTTTTATAGTTTCTCCAGGTAAGCATTTAATTCCTTAATTTTTGCTCTTTTTTCTTTTCAATATATGCATTTAGGACATTAAATTTCCCTCTCAGCACTGACTTTGCTGCATCTTATGAGTTTTGAAATGCTGTGTTTTAATTTTCCCTTTCCTTGAGAAATTTACTGATTTCTCATGTAACTTTTTTCCCTTGACTCACTTGTTGTTTAATAATATGTTGTTTAGCTTTCATATATTTATGAATGTCCAGGGCTTCCACCTGTTAATGATTTTCAACTTCATTCCATTATCATCTGAGAAAGCGTTTCATATAATTTCAATCTTTTGAAATTTATTGAAACTTATTTTAAAACCTAATTTGTGATTCTAGCCTGAAGAATGATCCATGAGCAATTGAGAGAAATATGTATCCTTCTGTTGTGAGGTATAATGTTCTGTAAATGTTTCTTATTTAGGTCACTTATG